>PVIU01016924.1:0-15818 GCA_004026605.1 Ondatra zibethicus
CTAAAGGACCAGACAGCCATGCCCACACCTAAAGGACCAGACAGCCTTGCTCACACCTAAAGGCCCAGAAAGCCATGCCCACACCTAAAGGACCCGCAATGAAGAGACTAGTGAACACAGTGCTCATGGCACATGCTAGATGTTATGCTACATTCCTTCGTTCAGTAAAAGTTTTGAGTGCCTCAACCTCGTGCACAACAGAAGAAATACAAGTTTAACCTAAACTGCAAAACTATTTTTACCTCTCAGATTGGCAGACTCAATAGCTCACAGTCTATTGATAAGGTTGTATGGGGAAGACACACAAAACAATTCCCACCAAGTACCATTTTGTAATATCTGCCGAAATAAAAACAAACAAACAAACAAACAAAACTTCTCCATGTGTCAAGAACACTTCCTAGAATTTACCCGAAAGGCTAACTAACATCAAACAGTGCACTTGTAAAGTTAGCCAATGCAGTATTATTACAAGAGACCGCAGGGCCAGCTAGAGAAACCATAGAGTGTCAGTCACTGCAAAACCAGGAACAGTCCATCAGAGACTTCCTCTAGGACATGCTGAGTGAGCAACACTAAAACCTCAGAATCTGACACATTTGGTATCTGTGCAAGGAAACTGCTGGGAATGGAGTAAGAAGGTCTTATCTTTCTCCTATTTGTGCAAATAGCT
Source organism: Ondatra zibethicus (assembly GCA_004026605.1). Taxonomy (NCBI): domain Eukaryota; kingdom Metazoa; phylum Chordata; class Mammalia; order Rodentia; family Cricetidae; genus Ondatra; species Ondatra zibethicus. Next base: position 674 of record PVIU01016924.1, read on the forward strand.
CAGGAAAGACAAACAGGAAACAGATAACATCAGTCACCAGGGCAGACTGGGAAAGGAGATTGAAAAAAAACTACCCCCCAAAAAACTAAGTTGAAAATAAATGGGAGGAAGAGGAGAAGAGAGATGTACCCAGCATCCTTCAGAGAATTAGAGACAGAACGGTTAAAGTGATCTAAAAATGTCTCGGTGGCACTATGTCTACAGGAAGGAGAGAAACATTAACTAAACATACCAATGTCAGGTGATCTTAAATAACTATGAGGAAGAATTAAGGGGAAAAAAACTCAAGCAAATAGACCAGTCAGAATGTGTACAAGGGTTAGTCAGCAGTGAAGGAGAGCATGTGGAGCAAAGGCCAACAGGAATGTGGAAGGGCTTGGCAGGTAGGTCCCTGGAGGAAGGTGTTCAGGCCAAAGTGCAGACAAAGTGGACAGAAAGGACACAGACTGTCAGCGTGGCTGGAACAGAGAGAGCAGAAGGAGGACCAGACCTTCAGGGACTGACCCTCACGAGCAGTAGTGAGTTCTGAGGATCTTGGCCTTTTCAGAATGAGCTAAGAAACCACGAGAGCACTTTTCCCTCTTTTTAGTTTTTTTAAGACACGGTTTCTCTGTGTAGTCCTAGCTGTCTTGGAACTCACTCTGTAGAACAGGCTGGACTTGAACTCAGAGATCCACCTGCCTCTGCCTCTCGAGTGCTGGGATTAAAGGCATGTGCCACCATCACTGCCCAGCCCCATGAGAGCATTTTTAGAAAATGAATAACATGATCTTCCTTTTGAACTGTATTTGGGCTGAAGATGGGCTGGGAGGGAGGGCGTGGGCAGAGAAGTCATCAGGAGAGGACTTCAGCCACCCAGGCAAGGCAGGACAGTGGTACAGAGAGACAAAGAAGTCACCAGTAAAGCCATCTATCTGCTGAAAGATGGATATGGGGATTAAGAGGAAGAAGACAACCCAGGATGAATCCTGGGTTTTAGCCCAGGGAATGGAGTGGTCATTTTCTCAGAGAAAAACAAAGGCCAGTGAGCCGGCACATCTGAGACTCCGTCTTGGAAATACCAGGTTTAAATCACCTACTGACTCCAAAGTGGACGCAGCAGGCAGCTGGATGAAGGATGTGACCTCAGAGGATGGAACTGGGGTGAGCTCACAGGGAATGCGCAGAGCTCCACGTGGATGTAACCATGCGAGCTGGGATTCCAGAGAGGAAGGGCATTCAACACTTCACAGTAAGAAAGTAACGATGGTAGAAACCAATTAGAGGGGCTGGAGAGATAGCTCAGCAGCTAAGAGCATGCACCGCTCTTGCAGGAGTGAAGTTCAGCTTCCAGCACCAATCAGGTTACTTACAACATTTCAGCTCCAAGAGATCCGACACCTTCTTCTAGCCTCCCAGACGCCGATACTACTAGGCACACATCCCCAGACAGACACACAGACATACACACAATTTTAAAATGATGAATCTTTAAAGACAAACAAACCCTCTCACTGTATGGTAACTCATACCTGCACTCAAAACACTTGGGAGGCCAAGACAGAACTACCAGGAATTTGAGGGACGCCCTGGGTACACCAGTAAAGTTCTAGAACAGCCTGTGCTATAGAGAGAGACCTTGTCTCAAAAGTAAAATAAAATAAAATTACAAATGTGAAACCTCCAAGTTAAGAGGGAGCAGGATTAGAACCGAGTCTCCGCTCAGCAACACAGGCTTTGTTCTGAACGTATGTCAACACTGTTTGACGTGAACCACCTTGAATGTACACAATCTCCCGCGAAAACTAAAGAGAGACCAAATATGTTCCCTTATCTTCTGGGGATCTACTATGAATTCAGGCAAGAGAAAGAGCAGTCAAGAAAAGGGGATGAAATAGATAGTACAGGTGGCTTAGGAAGAAGAGCCAGTTGCTCTTTTTTCATGGTTATTCTGCACCAAGGGCCAAATAAGGACCATGAACTATTGATGACTGTCATGACAGATCCAACCAGATAAGGTAACATTAGGTAGAATTACTAGAAAGACTCCCCAGCTCCTACAATGAGCGTTTCCAAAAGCCCAGAAAACTCAGCTACAGTTCAGCCCTTCATGACTGGCTGAAGCAGAAAGATGTCATTTAACGATGGATAAACTAAAGCTCACAGGAGGAAATAAGGTACTACCCAAAGGCTTTCTGAGGAAGTGGAAGGCTCTCCCATTGCAGACCGGGGGCATATGTTTGTAGTAATGATCTTTTCGTTCGTAATCTCAAGAAAGTCTAAGGACTTTAAAAAGACTGTAATCACCAGGTCAGGGGTAGCAATAGACACCTTTAATCCCAGCACTTGGGAGGCAGAAGCAGGCATATCTCTGTGAGTTCGGGGCCAGCTTGATCAATGCAGTGAGCTCTAAGTCTTCCAGGAGCTGGAGAAAGAGAGAGAGACAGAGACAGAGAGAGTAATCGGAGCCAGAAGAGACAAAAGACAAAAGAGCAAACACAGTCATTCTGTACATCATGTACTCAGTACTGCTCTTGGCCTATCAAAAAATTGTTAGCACAGTGGTCTTGAAAATCAAGACGAAAACAGAGCCATAAGGCATCACACTGTCTCTCAGGAACCTACTAGAAATCTAACAGCAAAATCCATAACACGGGCAACCTTGAAACTGCAACGTTTACTTCTGCTGCCACTGGTGCTGGGTCATAATCACCAGCCAGTTCTGTAGCTGCTCTTTTTACAAACCAGCATAACATTGCAATTCCAATAATAACAGCCCCATTTTCTAAATCCCCAGAACACACTAAGTACATTCATTGTTGGCATCACAGTTGACCCTGGAGCCAAGACACAGAAGTTTTATTAAGATAATCAAGGACTGGGACTGAAAAGATGGCTCAGCAGTTGAGAGCACTTGCTGCTCTTCAGAAGACCTGGTTTTGGTTCCCAAAACCCACATGATGGTTCAGAAATCGCAACTCCCGTTCTAAGGTATCCGATACGCCCTCATCTGGCTTCCAACATAGTGCACAGAAAGCCATGCAGGCAAAACTCACAGACAAGTAAAATAAAAATGAGTCTTTAAAAAAAGGAAAAAGATGACCAAGGATTGATTATATAGACACTCAATAAAAACTAAAAGTACAAGCTTGCCAGGTGGTGGTGGCTCACGCCTTTAGTCCCAGCACTCGGGAAGAAGAGGCAGGTGGATCTCTGAATTGGTGGCCTGCCTGGACTACAGAGTGAATTCCAGGATGGACAGGGCTACATAGAGAAACCAGGACTCGGGGGGGTAAATATTCAACTGGTCCTGGTAGTACAGGCCTATAGTTCCCGCCACTCAGGAGACCGAAGCAAGAGAACCAGAAGCTCAAGCCCTGCCTAGGCTATGAAGCAAATTCAATAGCAGCCTACACAACTTAGAAAGACCCCGTCTCAACATCAACGGTGACGAGCGGGCACAGTGCACACAGAGCAGGAGCTAAGCACTGTTTTCCGTTCCCAGTACCACACACGGAGAGTTAAAATGCTCCAGTGCGGCCACATAGTGCAGTAAAAGAACCAAAGGTATTAAGGTCTATGAAAAATGCTTTTCCCTTCATCTCGTGAGCAAGCTGCTGTCCTCTGCTTTCTGGGTACAGGGAGACTGCATTTCCCAATTCCCTCTTCAACTGGTCCACGGTCAGCATAAATGTGATGGTGAGTATGGCAACCATTTGCACTTCAAATCTCTCTCAAATAATCCCCTTTCTCGCCTGCCAGAGACCGCGTAGACAGGAGTGTGGCGTCGAGACCAAGAGAGCTGGGTCAGTGTCAAAGCAGGGGTTAGCAAGAACTCATAAAGAGAAAACCTGCTTACTACGGTAAGCCCCGAGGTCTGCGGTATTCATCATGACAACAGTAACTGGTCAGGTTAACCGCCACCTTAAGATATGCAATGGTTAGGATGAAAAATAAGAACACAGGCTGGCTGTGGTGGTGCACTCCTGTAACTCCAGCACTCGGAGGCTGAAGCAGGAGAATCAAAGTCAGAGGCCAGCCGTGCTACATGTGTTCCAGGACAGCCATAGCTACATAGTGAGACCGGGTCTCAAAAACCCCAAAAAATAAACAAACTTCTTTCAAAATAAGACTTGATTACCTCTTGCTAAGGTGTTCATTGCCGTTAGCTTGCGTAAATCGGCTAATAAGTGCGTCTTAGCCAGCATTATCAGCCACTTCATAGGACAGGGTTATCTCTGTGAGCTCTCAGACCTGGGACAAACTGCTGAGGCACCCATTTAACATATCAAAGCAGACACTGGCTGCCAGGTTCTCCCTGCACCCCTCAATCTCAACCAGTCTCAGGGCACTCCTGGCTGGCATACCTGGCCCCCTACCCAGACTTTTCCAGCCCCATATTGGGCGGGGCTTCCCTGCTGAAACTGCCCTTCCCTATATAATCCAACCATTTTGATTGCCTGACCTTTTTCTGTCTACCCTTTATCCTCCTGCCTCTTGCTCTGGCTCTCCGCTCCCCCATCCCCTCACATAGCTTAGGTCATGTCCACTCTGAACTCTCCCAGATGTCCCTGCCTCTGGCTATCTCTCCCTTTCACCTACAATAAACCTAGGAGCCCTCATGTCCTTTCCTTTTTATTTCTTTTTTTTATTCAATCTCAAAAAAACAAAAACAAAAATCACCCGAAGCATGAAACCAGTGGCTGAGACAGAGTGATTGTCCTTGCCTTTCTCCATCTTAACCTACTGGGAGGGGACTGTCCCCTCGTCTTCCTGCACCACCCACCTAATCCATCGGATGGCGCCCTAGTCCTCCTGCACCACCCGCCTAGTCCAACAGATGGCGCCCTAGTCCTCCTGCACCTCCCGCCTAGTCCATCAGATGGCGCCCTAGTCCTCCTGCACCTCCCTCCTAGTCCATCAGATGGCGCCCTAGTCCTCCTGCACCACCCGCCTAGTCCATCGGATGGCGCCCTAGTCCTCCTGCACCTCCCGCCTAGTCCATCAGATGGCGCCCTAGTCCTCCTGCACCTTCCTCCTAGTCCATCAGATGGCGCCCTAGTCCTCCTGCACCTCCCACCTAGTCCATCAGATGGCGCCCTAGTCCTCCTGCACCACCAGCCTAGTCCATCAGATGGCGCCCTAGTCCTCCTGCACCTCCCTCCTAGTCCATCAGATGGCGCCCTAGTCCTCCTGCACCACCCGCCTAGTCCAACCAATGGCTCCCTAGTACTTTCCACTCAGTGTGTCTCCCAAAGATGATTGTGATCTTGACTCAAAAAAATTGATCTCCTCTTAAAACTGTTATTTCTAGAAGAATCTTCATTATAATTTATAAAACTCAACTGGGGGCTGATGGGACAGCTCCATGGGGAAGAGCATTAGCTGCTCTTGCAGAGGACCCAGGTTCGATTCCCAGCCACCACACTGTGGTTTACAATCATCTGTAACTCCAATTCCAGAGATCCGATGCCATCTTCTCACCTCCAAGGACACCAAGCATACACACATGCAGGTCAAATGCTCACACATAAAATTAATAAATCTAATTTTAAAAAATGAATTGGAAGAAACCAAGCCATTCTGAAAATGACTCTAAATACATAAATCTATCTCAGTATAAGAAGATACCAACTTGGTTCCATAAACTTGGTCCCTGGAAAGGGCCATATGTTAAAGAAATATAAAATTAGGATAAGATACTGGACCCCCATCATTTGTTTTAAATGCTAAGGACTAGAATAGCAACATTCACAAAGGGGAAACAAACTTACCTAGCCACCGGAATACTAACAGTAACATTAGAAAGGGGAGACAAACTTACCAATGTCAGTCTATTCCCAGAGAACTGCCCACAGGCTGTGTCTCTAACAGGCACCACCTACTTGAGATGTTTTCATAAAGCATAGCTGAACTTTCTAACAGTCAGGGAGAGAGAGAGGCACTACAACCATTCCCGTCACCACAGAACAATGTGGCGCCACCAAGGCTTGAGTCCCTTACCTTTACAAATCTTTTCATTATCACACAGATGAAGGGTGAAGTAGGTATCGAGGAGCTGGGCGCCATTTCTGTTGGCGATATTCCGAGCAGCAATGTTCCGGAGATGCCGAAGACGCCGCTAAAACAGAACCAAAGGCGAACAGGCATTCAGCTTCTCAGTGCTCTACGCTTTGAAAGCATCCATTCAAAAAATAAAACATAAAAATAAATGGCACAGGACAGGTCGCACCAGCACCATTTTCTGAGCCTACAACACAACCCGCCTCTTATTTAGGCCTCATCGTGCCCCCACCATATGGGAAGCATAGCTTCCTCTTCTCACAAGCACGGAATGGAAACGAAATAGTTTAGTTCTGTGTGCAATGGGGACCAAAGATCAATGGTGTCTTCCTCAGTCACTTCTTCACCTGGCCTCTCCCTGAACCTGGCTCACTGATTCAGCCTGATGGACTAACTGGCGAGCCTGGGGATCTGTCTCCAGCTCTCCGGAGCTGGACCGCCGGAGCATACCACCACAGGGGCATTCCACCATACCTAGCTTTCTGTATGGCTGCTGGGAACCTAGACCCAGGACCTCATGCTTGGGTAGCAAGAGCTTTATGAAGAGATCCATGTTGTTAGCCCCTGAAATCTTTCTGAAAAGGCACAAAAACTATGTAAGTGAAATCCACTTGCAAGAGTGTTCATATCCTTGGAACATAAACTAAACAGAGACTTGGTTTCCCACAGGCTTCAGATAGTTGTGACAAGCATATGCCCCTGTCATCAGCCCCACAGGCTTCAGATAGTTGTGACAAGCATATGCCCCTGTCATCAGCCCCACAGGCTTCAGATAGTTGTGACAAGCATATGCCCCTGTCATCAGCCTAGACGTAACAGAGGCCTGCACGGTGGCTCAGAGAGCTTGCTGAGCAAGTCTGACAGCCTGAGCTCAGTCCCAGGATTCACATGAATAGAGGAGGGAACCAACTCCACAAAGCTGTTCCCCAACCCTGACGTGCCCACACACATCAGACACACACACAATAATGAATTAATGTTTAATATGCACCTAGTATTCAAACACACTTCATACCCTCCCTTCCGGCTGACACTCATTCTTCTAAGGACAGTCCATGTTCAGCTATGCAGGAAATCAGCTGAAAGGGCCTAGAACTTTTGTCCATTCACACGCCAACCAAATGTTTTCTCCCTGTGTACAGTCTACAGTTCCTCGAGAAAGAACATCCTTGTCTAGCAAGCCTCCCTAATACTTAAGTATGAAAAACTCCAGATGTGCTTATGAACTTCTCAAGTTCATACCAGCAGCCTAATGTACCTTCCTTTCACGCCCTAAAGTACGGCCACTCCCTGCTACCTGTTTCATTAACTCCTTCACTCAGAACTTTTAACTGGGAGGTGGTGGGATGGCTCAGCGGGTAGAGGCACTTGCCACCACGTCCGATGACCTGAGTTCAACGCTGGGAACCTGCATGATGAAAGGAGAGAACCGACTCTCTAAAGCTGTCCCCTGACCTCTACACATTAGCCACAGCAGATGCATTAAACACATGTGTGCATATTAGTGCATGCATGCACACACACACGTTTAAACTGACAAGAATCTAATGCAGCAACAATCACACTGCATTTGCTGCATGACTGCCAATGGAAAACACTGCCCAAACTCTGCAATCAAGTGTATACACTCCATCACTGTCTGTGAAGCTTCTGTAATCTGACCTCTGCCAGGACCAGCCAGAAGACCATGCAGAGGGCTGGGAATGCAACTCAGGGACAGAGTGCTTGCCTAACATGTATCGTTTAGTTCCCAGCACTCAAAAGATAAATAATTGGGGCTGGAGGGGATGACTCAGCCTACTCCTCCGGCCCTGAAGCTTGGAAGGTTACAGGACCGAAGATGCTGGCTGCCGCTCTCCATCACAGGGCAGCCGGAGAACAAAGGGAGGGACAGAAGAATCCAGACTGGGATTCAGTTCCACTAACACATTTGTCTCTGGATAGATCTTATCAACAAGTAGCAGTTACAGCCCTATGAATTCATAGTAATTTCATCCCTGAGTCAGTCAAAGACCACAGGTTTGAAAAGGACTTAGTTACGGTAACTGTTAACTAATTTATCCAGGGCTAGACATGTAGCTCAGTGGTAGAGCAGTTACTGGCCTAACACATCCACTCCCAACCCAAGGCTCACGATCACATCTCCAACTCTGTAGACATAAAATCGTAAACAGTTATGGTATGGCTTCCCCATCATCTTGGAATACTCGTCCTAGGAATCCCATGATCACATAGCACAGAGGACAAGCAGCTGCATCAAGGGTCTTCACTGTGTTCTTCTCTACCCCAGCTGACCCCAAGAGTCAGCTAGACCTGCAGCCTCTGACCCTCCAAAAGTGACACCCAGAAGACACAAGCTGTTTCCACAAAACCCTGGCCAGACTGCCGATTTAGCAGCAAAATCAATGGTTGAAGCCACTATGTCCTTAAGTGTTACACAGCAGTGGACAACTGAAGAGCTCTGGGTAAACAGGTATTTCAGTCTCTGTCAAGGTCCACACAAGTAAGAAAAACAGTTTAAATTCTTCGCTTGAAGCAAGGACCACTTAGTGATTACCAAAATTTTCCAGTACTGTTTAAAAAGCAAAAATTCAATAAACATGCTTAAATGGTAATATATCCATAACAGAAAACATATTACCATTTTAAAAAGGTCACTTAATATAGGTATGAAATGCCAAGGGGAAAAAATATTAGCTATTCATAGAAAGAAATACAACTATATTCCCTGAGTATCAGAGATCTGGGGTCTGCAAACTTGAAAGGGCCACGGCATGACTTCTAAGCTTTCCAGGGCACACCGGCCTCTGCAGGTTTCTTTCTAACCTGCTCACAGCCCTTTAACGACGTAAATGCCATTCTCAGCTCATGGACTGTTACACAAGCCACCGCTGGCGTGGTGGCTGCTAGCACAGACCTTATGAGAAGGTTTTCTCACAGCATCTGCATTAGAAATGCCTTCACATTCTCTGTCCACACTCAGCACTCCCGGCTGCATTGCTTTCTTGGTTCAGGCGTTTATTCTCAGCTCGGAACCACGCTCACTGGCAGGTAAGACCCAGGTTAGCTCAGGTAAAGCTGGATTCCTGTTCGTTTGTTTTAACTTTATGGAAGACAACAAAATGAAACTTTGGAGAAAATTTGTTTTCCACATTTCCAAAGATGGCAAAGACACTCAATCACTGAGACAGGATGTGAGCTGGCTATGTCAGACTCTTCAAAAACAGGAAAGCCCCCTGGCCACTACAGCACTTTCCACCCGAGCCCACCTGAAAGACCCCCTGGGGAATTCTGAGAGATGAATGCTCCAGAGACCTCCAGCCCTAAGCAAGCAGCGCCAAGAGTCAATGTCACAGACTTAACCCAACTACGTATCTGCCATGAAACACAAGCCAGTTCTGCGCATAACTGAGCACTTTCGCTGGCATGGATCACACAGCTTCTCAACTAGAACCTTTAACATTAACTCTGCTTTCTAACTTCAAATCAGCCCGAGAATTAGTTTAATGACATCAGTTCCTGAGCACTGATAAATCATGAAACAGGCTTCACCATGGATAAACCTCTGAAGGCCGGGCATTTCTCTACTTTCTTACTTCTACCACCTTCAATCTTGGCTCGACCCTGCCCTTTTTCTTCCATTTGCCCTCTGCCTTGCTCTGAGGAGCAGGGCCCTGGGGTGACATCTCTTTCCCCTTCCTCCCCGGCTCAGTTCTTCTGTCTTACTGATCCTGTTCTCACACACTAGATTTAGGCCTGTGGTGGTGTGGGATATTCTGATCGCATTCTGAGGCCCCTGAGACTTGCCAATAAAATTAAACCTTGAATCGGGGGGCAGGATCAGCAACAAGGTTACTGGAATTGGCCATAGAGGATCCGGCAATTTGGATTGAGAAGACACACAGGGAGGAAAGAGAAGGGATCTGAGTTCAGTGCTTCCTCTAATTCTGGGATGAGGGAAGAGGTGCATCTCTTGCACTGTCTCAAGCCAAAAAGCAAGGTTTAGCTGGCTGCTACTGAACCTCTCTGAGCTAGCAGGTTTTCACCCCAGCCTTTGACTCCCAAGTCTTATTGATAAATAGAATGACAGACTTAATTTAAGCCTACATATCATGGCCTCAGCTGCCCCAAGAGGATGAGGCCTGAGTGGCCGGCCGGCGGGGCTGACCTTAGGACTGTGGGGCTGAAGACAATAATTAAAATATCAGTAGACTCAGGTGCAGCCGCTAAGTAGAAAGAAAACCATCACTGTGGGGAACAAAACATGGCATTCCCTCACTTCAAAGTATAGAATCTCGCTAAGAAATAGAAATTTGAACCCAGATGGGGCAGCATACGCTTACAACCCCAGGAAACCCGGCACTCGTGAGGCAGAGGTAGAGGACCAAGCTGGAGGACCGGTATAAGCAACATAGCAAGCTCCAGGCCAGCAAGAACCTCGCTCAAAAATGCTTATTAAAAAGAAGCCAGGCAGTGGTGGCGTGTCCCTCCAATCCCAGCACTACAGGTCAACCTGATAAAGGCATTTCCTCAACTAAGGTTTCCTCGTCCCAGATGACTCTAGCTTGTTGAAAGTCAACACAATACTAACCAGCACATATACTTCATATCAAATCCCCATGGCCCCAAAACTTTTAAATTACTGTTAATCATAGGAATAAAAGTTTTTTGTGGGGGTGGGGCAAGCATGGTGGTGTTGTTTTTGGTTTGCTTTGTTTTTAAGACAGGGTCTCATGGGGCTGGAGAGATGGCTCTGTGGTTAAGAGCACTGGTTGTTCTTCCAGAGGTCCTGAGTTCAATTCCCAGTAACCACGTGGTGACTCACAACCATCTAGAGTGGGTTCTGATGCCCTCCTCTGGCATAAAGTTGTACATGCAGACAGAGCACTCAAATACATAAATTAAAAAAAAAAAACAGGCTCTCACTACAATTCACTACGTAGACCAGGATGGCCTCAAACTCATAGAGATCCACCTGCCTCTGTCTCCCAAGTGCTGGGATTAAGGGCATGCGCCACCATGCCTGGCTCACTATAAATCTTGGAAAGCTACAAGACAATTTTTGATGTCTGCATCATAAAGAAGTAATACACACAAGTATACTTACGTCAAGACATCACACAGTACCCCATAAATGTGTACAACTTTTATGTTTTTGCTAAAATATTTTTCTTTATTTTTTTTAAGCATCAATTTAAAAATACTGAAATGAGCTGGGTGTGGCGGTGCATGCCTTTAATGCCAGCAGGTGCATGCCTTGGAAGGCAGAGGCAGGTGGATCTGTGAGTTCAAGGCCAGCCTGGTCTAAAAAAAAAAAAAAAAAGTACCCAAAGAAACTTCTTAAGTTCAAAGATCTAGGAAAGACACAAAATTAACTTAGATGCAATAAGAGAAAAATAAGGTACTACATAAAAATGCTTTAGAGGTCAGAAAGACACTCAGTGGGTAAACTGAGTCACACATCCTGACAAACTGAGTCTCATCCCTAGGACCTTCAGAGGAATGAGAAAACCAATACCTCAAAGTGGTTCGCCAACCTCCACTCATGTGCTGTAGCATGCTTATATCTGTACACTGCACACGCACACATGTGTACACACACACACGATAACAAGCAAATAAAATTTAAGAAGTTTTTCAAAGGAGTACAAAGATTTTTAATGCTTTAAAATTACACACGGCAGCGGAACATGGCAGCTCACCCGTCATCTCAACACTGAAGAGGTTGAAGCAGGAAAAGTACCATGAGTTAGAGGCCAACCTGGGCTACACACTGAGTGCAAGGCCAGCCTAGGCTACAGAGTGAGACTCTGTCTCAAAAACACAAGGCAAAGTTTATGTGACAAAATGACCAACTGCAAAGCAAAAGGAAGAAAATAACCTGAGGAAAATATTTAAATTCAAGCAACCAAAGCAATTTCACAGTTCCCAAGAAAATTCCAGCTACTGGGAAAGAACATGAATAGATAATTCAACATGGAAAGAACCTTGAGCACAGAACCAACGTAAAGAACTCCAGTAAAACTGGCTCCAGTGGAAGGGCTACATCACCCTGAGGCGGAGCACTGGCGAGGCAGCACTGCAGACAGCGCACCTGGCAGAAGTCTCCGGGCAACAGATGCGCACGCCTTCACGCAGTTCCACTTCCCCATCCGGACCAAATATAGACTTGTAGATATGCGATGTGACAGGCTTTGGCAGTGGTTGGGGGCAGACCAGGTCTCACTCTGGCCTTGAACTCATTGTGCAGTCCTGGCGTCCCTCAAACCCTTGACCCTCCTGCCTCTACCAACTAAAGTTTAGATCTGGGGTGCTCTTTCAGGTCTAGAGATTTGTTGTCATCCCCCCCCCCGTGATGCTTTAAGGGGGGGTGTTAGCATGATCACTGGAGGTGTGTCCTTGAACAAGAAAGACAATGTGACCCCAGGGCCTCCCCTTCCTCTTGCCTCTGGCTGAGGGAGAAGTGACTCTTTGCTGCAGGAAATGCTCCCTGCCACAATTGGCAGCATCCACCACAGGACTAAAACCACCTGACCACAGATTGAGATCTCAAAATCCGTGACCCAAAATATTCCACCCCTCTCTGTAAGCTGATTATCTTAGGTACATTGCAGTAACATGAAGCTAACTAGTGAAAATATAACCAAGCATAGTTCGTATCAGCGGAAAACTGCAAATAACTTTAACTGTATCCACCCGTAGCTAAGTTGGAGATCCTAGAGGAAAAAAGACAGCACGCATGGCCATGAAGAACAAGGAATCCGCGGGTGGCGGTGGAACAATAGTAGAGACATGTTAGTCTCTCCATGGTCCACACCATCACTGTGTGTGTTTCACAGAGAGAAAAGAATGCAATGATGCAATTCCTGGAGAGGCTTAGGTATAAATGATAAACATTACTTGCCCCAGGAGAGACCACAGGGGCAGGGTGACTGGGCACTGTATCATTTTATATACTGTTTACATGGGAAAGCACAGGAATTTATTCCCTACGTGCAGACGTGTAGTGGCCGCTCCCTGCACGAGCGTGGCACTGTGGGAGGAGCCTAACCACACCCAGTGACCCTGGACTTGAGGTTGCTCCACACTGGCGAGTGAGCAAGCCACTAGGCTTCCCTTCCGTCTGCGCGGCTGCGCTGGGTGCTGGGTAAGGCAAGGGCTGTGAGCTCTGTGAAAACAGTGAGGAAATTTATGACAATGAGCTGATGAGTCCGTGGAAAGGGGCGTGGCTATCGGTGGGAAAGGTAACCAGACCTAGGATTAACGGAAAAAGGCAGATTTAGGATTCATCTCCACAGAGATGAGATCGGTCACTGAAGAGAATTCCAGAACTGCAGGGCTGAGGTCCCTGAAGGTCACCTGAGTCCTCATCACCTGGGAACACAGTCCTAGCAGGGCACTGACCTGCAGAACCCTATTTCACCAGGTCCCCGGCACGTCAAATGCTTATTTTCAATGGAAGCAGAGATTGCCAGCACCAGACTTATTTTGTAATGAGAAAGTTGAGAAAGTAAAGGGAAGACTCACATTTGCAATGCCCGTAAGAACTGGGCCACAGGCCTGATCCCTTAGATGGGTGCACCAAGCTTGCCTCCCAGACACCCTGCTTCAAAACCTGAGGCCTCCTTTGTAACCAGAGTGTAAGCAGCCATGCTCAGCACTGTCTCCTCAGCATGATGGGCATACGGCTCTTCTTCGGATGTCTGTCACCGCCTCAAAGCTGCCATCACACTAGGAAAAGCAGCTTCCCTCTCCTGCCAATGCCATCAGCTTCATCTTCTGAAAACAGACGTCCAGCTGCAAACATGACAATTTCTCACGAAGGTTCATGGCACTGAGATACATTGAACTTGAACATGCTGGCCCTGGGCACAGACTACAGCCAAGTTCTAAGCCAGAACTTTGATTTCTTCGTTTTCTGTGAAACGAACCCACACTCCTTTGTGTGACGAGGTCCTCTTATTCCTCCCATTCTGGTCAAGCTTCACTAAAAGTCTGAAAGCGCCAAAGCTCCAGTGGAATCTTCAGTCTCCCAAGTCCTCAGCACCCATAAACATTCTCATCTTTACAAAGCTCCCCTTGCACGCCACAGCCAAAAAAACCAGAATAGTTTAAAGTCTCCTAACTACTCAGGACTCATTAGCAACACCTCTCTGAATACCACAACTACAAGAAGCAACTGAAAAACCCCTGGGTACTAGGATTATAGGTGTGCACCACATGACAAAGATGAGGATTTTTGGTTGGTTGGTTTTCTTCTCTTTTTTCCCCTCCTTCCTTCTACTACTTGGAATGAAAATCCTGGAGCTTCACCGGGTGGTGGTGGCACGCACCTTTAATCCCAGCACTCGAGAGGCAGAGGCAGGCAGATCTCTGAGTTCAAGGCCAGCCTGGTCTACAAGAGCTAGTTCCAGGACAGGCTCCAAAGCTACAGAGAAACCCTGTCTAAACCCCCCCCCCAAAAAAAAGAAATATAATGAAAATCCTGGAGCTTCATTCAAGCTAGGCAAGAACTTTACTACTGAGCTGCAATGAGTTATAAAAGGCAAAGCCTGTGTTCTTTATTTAAAGAAAAAAAAAAAACGAAAAAACAATAAGTTGATTAAATGTAATACCTGGACAGCGGCTGGATGCTGACCAGGTCTAAAATGCCTGTGTGTTCATGGCTTGGTCCTCCGTTTATACTATTAGGAAGTAGAACAACCTGAAGAGCTGAGATCTAGTGGGAGTCAGGCCCTGGAATAATGGTGGGAGGGCAGTCCCTTCCTCCTCCCTTACTTATCCCAATCAAAGATGGGCAGTTTTCTGCTACTGTGTTCACAAGCCCAGACTGGTTCACCATAAGGGCAAAATAATGAAGCTAACCTCCAAGCCTCCAAATCTCCAAAAGGCAACCTTTTCTCTTCGTGAATTGAATCACGGACTGAAACCTCCAAGCCTCCAAATCTCCAGAAGGCAAACCTTTTCTCTTCATGAATTGATTATTTGGGGGAGGGAGGGTTGTTTGTTTGTTTTTTCTTTTAGCAGGAAGTTAACACCAGAGGAAAAGTTCTGTAAAGGTCAATCAGTCAACTAGATAGGAAGATGAGGCCCAGAGAACTTC
>PVIU01016924.1:15918-43506 GCA_004026605.1 Ondatra zibethicus
GATAGATAGATAGATAGATAGATAGATAGATAGATAGATAGATAGATAGATAAAAAGAAAGAGAACAGGGTATGAATAGAGAGCTAGAAGTTTCTACCCCAACCCCTGACCTACAAAGGGACAGAAAGGCTAGAGACTGGAGCAGTCATCGTGACTGTTTAATAAGCATGCCTGAACAACAGAATTATTGTGAAGCCCTGTACAGGAGGTTCTGAACTGAACACACGGGGCCACTGTGGGGGGGTGGCATACCCCTCAGGTCACCCCCAGACCTTTCTCCAAACCTTATTCTGTGATTCTCTCCATGTGGAGTTCTTGTTCTGTAGGCTGTAATGATGAGCTGGTTTGTAGAGTCCCAGGGAACGTTTCAGCAAACAGCTGAGCCCACGGAGAGGGAGATGGGAGCTCCCTGATTACAACGGCCCAAGGCTTGCAGCTGCAGTCTGAAGCAGAAATCTTGTAACAATCAATCCTCAGCTTCCAGGATCTAAGACTAACTCCAGGTAGACAGCTTCAGAACTAAACCAAAGAGCCAGGCAAATCAGCAACTATAGCTCAGTAGGGGTCAGCGGGACAAAATCCCTTAGTTCCATCCCAATAGTACAATCATTCGATCAATAATGAAGTTTAACACCTAGGCACGGTGGCAAAGGCCTGTCCGTAATCTTTGCACTAGGATGACTGAGACATGAGGACTGATAGGAATTTGAGAACACCTTAAACCACACAGTAAGTTCCAGGTCGACAAGACGGTTCTTCCCGTGGAGGCTGACAACCGAAGTCCAATCCCCTCAGGACCCAACCGGTGGAAGAAGAGAACAGACCCCTGAAAGTGGTCCTATAACCACCACATATGCACACAAAATAAATACTCAATTTAAAAATATTTCTAAAAATTCTGCAATCCTACAAATCTAATAACTAGATGGTGTCTTCTGGGGGAGACAAATTAATCTCTCCAGAGAAGCAGAGGCAGCCAACTCTTTTCCCCCTGTTTGTCCGGAAAATCCTCCACACAGAATAAACTCCATTTAGTCACTTCGTGGAAAGAAGCCTGAAATGCTTTCCTGTGAGTACAATCACACAGCCTACCCTCAACTCTCATGAACGCCCACACCCGCCTGCCCACCACGCCTCGTGCACCAGGGGGCTGCCCCTTAGCAGTGACAATGTTTCCAGGACTCTTCTCTTTTCAAAGGAGACGAAACTTTAAACGCTCCTTATGAGTCTAAACTACAGCATTTTCAGACTTTTGAAAGGTTTTTCGAGATTAGCTCTCATACAAAGAATGTTTGGAATTGAGGAAGGAAATAATCCATGTCCTCTCCAAGGCACAGTCAGGCCGACGGAATCCAAACGTCCAGTTTCAGGACCATTCAGAGACGTCATTCACAAATACCTACCCAGTACACGGCCAACTGGTCAGTCTTTCCTACCAGTGCTCAGAACTGATTTCAACACTGTTTAGTGTAAACACACTCAACTCTTTTAGAGCTCAGAGTCAATCACTTAGTCACCAAACGTTCAGTCACGGTAAAAGTCACCAAGTTTTTCATAGAAAAAAACATAAATTAGGAGCCCGAGTCCCAATTTTTTTTTATTTGCTCTCTTTTTCCTTACTCAGGAACCTATGGACCAAAGGTGGACACTAGTTTCAGCTTCCTGATGTGTCTTGTTATTTCAAAAGGTCTGGTCACATCTTTTAGAATATTCTAAACACCATAACAGGAAAAAAAAATGCTACCATTTCCACGGATGGAACACCAAGTGCTGGGTTCCAATGCTCAGCTTCAGGGTTATTTATCTCAGCCATGACAAACACCTTGCAAGTTTTCATTTTTTAAAAAAAATGTCTAATAACATCACAACTCGCATCTACAGCAATTGGCACTAAATATTACACAGCACCAAGCTGCTGGCACGGAGAGGGGGCACAGCCACCAGATGTTTGCCATTTCCGAAACTTAAGGAGGTAGAGAGTTCATTGCTCCCAAGAACATTCAGAAAGGGACAGACTGGGTGAAGCACAGAGACAAAACAGGAAGAGCAGCCCTGGAGTCCAGGAGAGGGGGGCATTTCCAAGTTTCATTGGTTCACACCGTGAATGGGGCAGGGGCAGAATCTCAGTGTTCAGCCCTGCCCTTAAAGGGAAGTCTAAAACAATGCCACCACCCCATTTTGGTTCCAGCCTAATGTCACCAAAGCTGGGGGACACTACATTAAAGTCTAAAAAGGAGTTAAACAAATTCTCAGCACGCACGGTCCTGCCCAGGAGACCCGGGTGCTGAAGATAAGGAGCCCCTACAGATCCGGTCAACAGAGAACCTGAGGTCTGCAGAGCACGCTCACGGCAAATAATTTCACCTCCGAGAACTTCAGGGTTTGGTCTTCTGTTTTTTGTTTTTAAATCTGTAAAATTCCATTATTCCAAAACTTGAGTTCCGGCCTCAGAGTCACATGGAAAGCAGTATTAACTACAGATTTTAAAAGACCACTATCATTTTAGATACAATCAAAGACTTGTATTATTTTAGATAAATCATAAGTAAATAAATGACTCCAGCAATATAGGACAGAAGCAACGCCATGAAACCTAAAGTATACAACACATATTTTTAAAATATGTCTTTAATTTTTCTAAAGTAATTCAAAGTCTATAACTGTACACATCCCAGGACACTGAAAGTGACCATTATCTGTTCCCCACAGCAGAAGTATGTCTTGGCTTGCAGGTAGGATTACCACAGTGTATTAAAAACACACATCTGGCTGGGCAGTGAGTGGTGGCACACACCTTTTTAATCCGGCACTCGGGAGGCAGGAGGCCAATG
This sequence comes from Ondatra zibethicus, assembly GCA_004026605.1. NCBI lineage: Eukaryota > Metazoa > Chordata > Mammalia > Rodentia > Cricetidae > Ondatra > Ondatra zibethicus. Next base: position 18,750 of record PVIU01016924.1, read on the forward strand.
GATCTCTGTGTGTTCAATGCCAGCCTGGTCTATAAAGAGAGAGGCCCAGAAAAGCCAGGGCTACACAGAGAAACCTGTCTCAAAAACAAACATCTGTGGCCCATCTTGCCGCACACACCTTTGATCTCAACACTTGGGAGGCAGAAGTAGATGAGTCTCTATGTTTTCTTTCCTTTTTTTTTTTTTTTTTTTTTGATACAGGGTTTCTCTGTCCTGGAACTAGCTCTAATAGACCAGGCTGGCCTTGAACTCACAGAGATCCTCCTGCCTCTGCCTCCCAAGTGTGGGATTAAAGGTGTGCACCACCACCACCCAGCTTGAGTCTCTATGTTTTCAAGGCCAGCCTGGTCTACACAGTTACTCCCAGGACAGCAGGGCTACATAGACAGACTGACTCAAAAATAAATACAAAAGTAAAATGCACATTTGGAAACTGTGAAGATGTAAATTTTGTCATCTTAGAGCTCACTGCAGCCCCGACTTTCAATTCTGCTCTATTTCCAGTCACTTTCACTTCTGGATTTTCTACCCAAGAACTAAGAACTGTGATTCTGAGAAGAAATCTTTACGTAAACGCAAAATAAGAAGATAGCTTTCCCCTTCAAAGAAAAGCTAAACATTTTCTCGGGAAGAACAAAAAATAACAACAAACAAAATAAGAACTTAAATTCTTGACGGCATTTTGTCATGTAAAACAGTGACTTGAAGATGTGACATTGGAAGTTTCCGAAGTTTCCTTACGGTCTGGTTACAGGAGCCAACCCTGCTTGGAAGTTTCTGTGCTCTCACTTTACAGACACAACTATAGACTGCACTTCCTTGCTTTGAGTCAAAGTTACAGTACAGAGCATTGTGCTGCAAAAGGCATCTTTCCCCAGTAAGATCCAGCTTTCTCCTGGGCCTGCCCTGGCCTTACCAACACAACAGACTGAAAAGAAAAAGATCAGAGACATAAATTGTATTTAAGAAGTATGTATGTCCAGGTATGATGATGTACGCCTTTAATCCCAGAACTTGGGAGGCAAAGGCAGGCGGATCTCTTTGAGTTGAAGGCCAGCCTAGTTACATAATGAGATGCTGTCTCCCAAAAAAGCAAAACACAAAAAAGAACATGAGGCAAGTGTGTAAACACAAGCTTGTAAAGGGAAAGTGAAGATCAACTACATTAAACATTCAATTCTTTCTGTCTGTCGTTTTGCTACAGTATGTTTCAATCTGATTTAATCAACTCTCTGTTAGCTATTAAATTCTTTAAGGGAAGTCACATAACCAACTAAATGCTGAGTTACTACTTCATAAGCAACACGTTGCTAAGTGTAGATGCTGTTGGAGTTAAGTACAAAATATGATGGCTGCAAACATTTAGGCATTTTAAACTCTTTTCATCAGAACCTACAGAGTGGGTGGCTACAGACAGTCCCTAAAGTGGACGTTCCCTTTGACTTTTAAGAACGTCACCTAAGACCTCTCTAGGCAGTGGTGGTGCACGCCTTTAATCCCGGTACGTACACTGGAGGCAGAGGGAAGCACATCTCTGTAAATTCGAGGCCAACTTGGTCTACAGAGTGAGCTCCAGGACTACAGAAGATATACACAGAAACCCTGTCTCCAAAAGGAAAAAGAGAAAGAAAGAAGGGAAGGAAAGGAGAGAGGGAGGTAGGGGAGAGGGAGAGAGAGAGAAGGAGAGAGAAGGAAGGAAGGAAGGAAGGAAGGAAGGAAGGAAGGAAGGAAGGAAGGAAGGAAGGAAGAGAAAGAAGGGAAGGAAAGGAGAGAGGGAGGTAGGGGAGAGGGAGAGAGAGAGAAGGAGAGAGAAGGAAGGAAGGAAGGAAGGAAGGAAGGAAGGAAGGAAGGAAGGAAGGAAGGAAGGAAGGAAGGAAGGAAGGAGAAAGCCAGTCACCTAGCCCTCAGGGCCTCGTCTGTAAAAGTGTAAAAGGGTCAAAATGTTCACTGAATCAATCACTGGAAATAATTTATGTAGATACCCTGATCTCGAGGGAGTGGGGGAACAAATCCCCACTCTTTAAGTGTGATCTTCACAGAGGGACTTGGTCCCAAGGAGCACATCAGGGAGAGTGGGATAGGATGAGCAGCTGTACCAGGCTTTTGCTTTTGGCCACCAACCAGCTCCCAAATCATGACACAGAGACTTCTTAGTAATGAATATTTGGCCTAGCTTAGGCTCATTTCTGGGTAGCTCTTTTAACTTAACTGACTTCTCTTTATCTACCTTTTGCCTTAGGGCTTCTTAGCTTTATGTACATCTTGCGTTCCTGCTGGCTGCCTGGCTTCTGTCCCTGGGTGTCTTCCTCATTCTCCCCTCTTCTTCCTGTTTTTTGTTTGTTTGTTTGTTTGTTTGTTTTTGATTTTTCGTGACAGGTTTTCTCCAGCCCTAGCTGTCCTGAAACTAGCTCTAATGGACCAGGCCAGCCTTGAACTCACAGAGATCCACCTGCCTCCGCTCCCCCCACCAAGTACTGGGAAGGTTCCTCTCATTCTTCTTGAGCCTAGATTTCTCCTCCAACTTATTCTACCTAGCTATTGGCCATTCAGCTCTTTACTAGACCAATCAGATGTCTTAGGCAGGCAAGGTGAAACAAATGCAACATATCCTTACATAGTTAAACAAATACAGCATAAACAAGCATAAAAACCACACCTTTACACATTTAAAGTAATATTTCACAGCATAAACAAATGTAACGCATCTTTGCATAGGTAAAATCATATTCCACAACAAACAGGCTTCCAGTGGGGTGCCCTGGTGACCACTACCTGCTGTGCGGTGATACCAAAGCCTATGGGGAGCACTGCCTGCTGTGTGCTGATGCCAAAGCCTATGGGGAACACTGCCTGCTGTGTGCGAATGCCAATGCCTATGGGGAGCACTGCCTGCTGTGTGCAAATGCCAATGCCTATGGGGAGCACTGCCTGCTGTGTGCAAATGCCAATGCCTATGGGGAGCACTGCCTGCTGTGTGGTGATGCACAGTAAACACACATCTTGGTCTTCAGTCCCCAGAACTTTACCTCCTAATTTCCCCAGCAAAGAGTGCAAATAGAAATCTTCCTTTCCGGCTCAGGTGTTTGTCCCTGGTTCCTCACACAGACCATTTCCCGGGAGCACCCTCTGGCCCAGCTCCGGGGTGGCTAAAACTATCAGCCTCACTCATCTCAGGAAAGGAGCTGGCAACTGGGTTAATCATCGAAAGTCTCTACACAATGATCTCAGAAACCCTGAGGGTGAGCACCCTGAGGACGGGGAAGCTTCCCCCACTTCCCAACACAGCTCTCTTCCATCTGGCCGCTCCCCATCTCCTCTACAGTGAACCAGTAAACTGAAAGATTTTCCCGGCCTTGGGAGTCATTCTAGCAGATCAAAACCGAGGCAGCCAGAAGTTCTGGAAAGCCCAGGCTTGAGATAGGCATCTGAAGGGCATGGGGCAGGGCTGAGCCTTTAATTTGTGAACTCCAGAAAGCTAGTATCACAAAGTAATTATAGGTCACATTGCTGGTACCCACTGGAGAACTATATGGTTCTGGGGGAAATCCCCACTATGAAAAACAATTCATATTAATGTCAGCACAGAAACATCCTACAAAATATGTGACCAGTACTCAAAACAGTCAAGGGCATATAAAAAAAAAAAAGGGTTAGGAAGGTGTAAGTGTAAAAATGTGCAAGGGTAAAAAAGTGTACGAAACTGTCACAGCTAAAAGGAGGCAGGACAACCAAATGCCACACACAGGAGATGAGCAGGTGAACAGGATCACTGACTAGACAGGAGCATTTCAGACGTGGGACTCAGGCACAACGGGTGAGCCTTGCAGGAGGGGCCGGTCCTTAGACACGCTATCATGAAGATGGGACCCTGAGAAAATTACGCTGAGGGAGATCAGGCAGACACAAAAGCACAAACAAGAAGAATCCATGTACCCAAAAAACCCAGATGGCCAAATTCATAGAAACAGAAAGTAGAAGAGAGTTTTGCCACGAAAGGGCAAAGTGTGGAGGAAAGTGGAGAGCTAACCAAACAGCTGGATGTGCAGGCTCGATTGGGAGGATGAAAAGGTTCCAAGAAGTGACAGCTGTACAGCACGGAGCATGTCCTTGATGGTGCTCAATTCCCAGCACCCACATGGCAGCTCACAACCACCTACAACTCCCTTTTCAAGGGATCTGACACCCTCTGCTGTACTCTGCAAGTACCAGACCACCAGTGATGCACATACATTCAAGCAAAATACTCACACACATAAAAAAATAAACCTAAAATAATTCTTTTTTTTTAATTTCAAGGCCCATCTGGGCTACAGATGAAGTTCAAAGGCAAGCCTGGGCAATTTAATGAGACCTTGTCTCAAAAACAAAACAAACAAACAAAAAGAGGGCTGGGTGTGTGGTACACGCCTTTAATCCCAGCACCCTGGGGAAACAGAAGCAGGTAGGTCTCCGTGAGTTCCAGGCCAACCAGTACTATACAGTAAGACGCTGTTTCAAAAAAAAAAAAAAAAAACAAAAAGCAGAGAAAGGGTTGAGGCTATATTCAGTGACAGATGACAGAGGACTTGCCCAGCGTGTGTGAGGTCCTGGCTTCAGTTCCAGGGCTTCGATGACGACGAGTAGGGGACATGGTGGGCAAGCATTGCCCTAGGAGTGAGAGGGCTTGAGTTCAGATCCCCAGAACCAACACAGAGCAAGGCTCGGTTACTCTGTAATCTAGACACTCCTACAAAATGCAGGCATCTAGCCTGCCATAGGCCACAGGAAAACAAGGTTCTCCTGAAACAAGGTGGGAACCAGCAGCCGAGGCTGTCCTCTGACCAGCACCCGAGGCTGTCCTCTGACCAGCACCCGAGGCTGTCCTCTGACCAGCAGCCGAGGCTGTCCTCTGACCAGCACCCGAGGCTGTCCTCTGACCCCCTAGTGTCATGCTCCCCAGCCAACGCAGAAACACACGCTAAGATAAAATTAATAATAATAATAAAGGCTAATAGCTCTAACCCACTTCTCTAAAAAAAAAAAAAAAAAGAAAGAAAGAAAGAAAAAGAAAAAGAAAGGAAAGTAAAAAGGAGTCTTCAAGACAATAAAACCGTAAGCAGAACAATTAGAAAAGTGGCCGGGCGGTGGTGGCGCACACCTTTAACGCCAGCACTCAGGAGGCAGAGGCAGCCGATCTCTGTGAGTTTGAGGCCAGCCTGGTCTACAGAGTGAGTTCCAGGACAGCCAGGACTGCTACACAGAGAAACCCTGTCTTGAAAAACCAAAAAAAAAAAAAAAAAAAATTAGAAAAGTGAATGCTAAGGACATGAACATGAGCTTCACAGAAGAAATTCAAGTAGCAAAATACGTAAATATATTAAAACTCATAAAGCTGGGCAGGAAAACTGAGGCCATGTGCTTAGCATACTGTCTAATATGCAATAAAGGAAAACCAACAGCTAAAGAAATGTACATTTAAATACCAAATACATACATATGTATATTACTGTGTACATATGTGTATGCACATGTGATCACACATATATGGTTTGAATCAATAAACTCAGGTTAGAAATATCCAAAGCTGCCAGGCAGTGGTGGCGCACGCCTTTAATCCCAGCACTCGGGAGGCAGAGGCAGGTGGATCTCAGCACTCGGGAGGCAGAGGCAGGTGGATCTCTGTGAGTTCGAGTCCAGCCTGGGCTACAAGAGCTAGTTCCAGGACAGGTTCCAAAGCCACAGAGAAACCCTGTCTCAAAATAACCAAAAGACCAAAAAAAAAAAAGGAAATATCCAAAGTTGGCAAAAATAAAGAGAAACTGACTCTATTACAATGGTATGAGTGTAAACAGAAAGATTCCTATGGGTTTAAATACAGAGAGAGAGAGAGAGAGAGAGAAAGAGAGAGAGAAAGAGCCAGGAGTGGGAGCATATGCCTTTAATCCTATCAGTAGCAGCAAGTTAATCTCTGTGAGTTTGAGCTCAGCCTGATCTAAGTAGTGAGCACCAGGCAAGTCAAACATATAAACAAACGAACACACTACCTATCCTGTGTTTTCACTGAGCTAAAACTTCACCCTACGGACATCACGTGTACTCCGAGATCCTTCTGCATGGCCACGCGGTGCAGTGGAATAGAGAATTTCTGGAAAGAGTCCCAAAACCCTACAACAGTGAGGGGTGGGTGATATCACACACCTGCAATCCCAGCACTCAGGAGCCTCAGGCAGGAGTTCCGCAGAACGTAAACTAAGGCCCTGTCTCAAAAGAAGGGCCAGTGTCTCAGGGATGACACAGGAGCGGTCCACTGGCCTCCACACACTTGTGCGCCAATATGCACACAAACACACGTATGTAGACGGATGAAAAATGTGGGTGATACACATCATATGGATGACTATCCAAGAAAAAGTCTAGTAGCTAAATTCTGTAATATTTTTAAATGAAAAATGTGTAGGCCAAGTTAGGAACACTCAAATCTTAAGTTTTCCATTTAAACAAAGAAACCAAAGCCTCATGCGAGACTAGGTGTTCATGTGTATTTATAAATGCATTTTCTAAAGAGTTTGTATCTTTAATGAATTCCTTTTTTTAATGTTTTATATTTCTTATTTTTTAATTAATTGTTTTTATTTTTATGTGCATTGGTGTTTTGCCTACGTGTATGCCTGTGTAAGGGAGTCAGGACCCCTGGAACTGTAGTTACAGACAGGTGTGAGCCACCCTGTGGGTGCTGGGAATTAAACCTGGTCCTCTGGAAGAGGAGTCAGTGCTAACTGCTGAGCCATCTCTATTTTTAATTTTTATTTTATGTACACTGATGTTTCACCTGCATGTATATCTGTATGAGGGTACCAGGCCCCTGGAACTGGGGTTACAGACAGTTGTAAGCTGGCATGCAGGTGCTGGGAACTGAACCCAGATCAGATCCTCTGGAAGAGCAGCCAGTGCTCTTAGCTGCTGAGCCATCTCTCCAGCTCTTTTATGATCTGAAAGGAACATGTGACCTCCAAAAGGGTAATCACTAAAAATCTCTAAAAATGTCTGCATTCCAAGTATCTGAGAATGTGGCTGGGGAGCTTTGGAAGAGGAAAGAAATTCTCTCAGTTAAGCTAATATGAAGGACACATTAAATTAAAGGTCTCTGCCAAAATAAGGGCGGGGGGAGGGGACTGGAGAGATGGCTAAGTGGTTAAGCGCACGGCCTGCTCTTCCAGAGGACCCGGGTTCAATTCCCAGCACCCACATGGCAGTTAGCAACTGTCTGTAATTCCAAGATCTGGCTGACCTCACACAGACATACATATAGGCAAAACAACAATGCATATAAAATAAAAATAAATAAATTATATTAAAAAAATTATCTTAAGACTCCTAAATCCAAGTATGTACAGCATGCTCCTCCTTGGCTGAGCCTATACTGATTCACTGAAACATCTTCAAAGTGTATGACCACAGCTTCTTGCTTACATAACAGTTAAACAAAAAGGATATAGAAACAAAGGGGACTAAAGCTCTAAGGTCACATTGGAGCCAGTGGAGGGTTGAGTGAACCGTGGCTAGACTCAACCTTGAAAGAAAGGCTCCAGATTAGATATGTAAATTAAAATAAAACAAACTAGGCTTGGTGGCTGGGTGGCACAAACCTGTAGTACCAGTCAGGTATAGTCACGCTTACTTGTAATCCCAGCCTCTTGGGAGGCAGAGGGGAGAGTTGAGAGTTCAAGGCCAACCTAGTCTGCAGGGTGAGTTTCAGGCTACCTAAGGGCTACACAGTGAGATCCTGCTAAAAACTTTTTAGATTAAAATAAGAAAAGCTAAACTATATCCATCTCATACATAATTCTGTGGGCTCTTCTGTGCAAACTCAAATCTCTTCTAGAAGCAGATAGGGTAGAAGGAGGTCAATCCTACTGGAACTCGTGTTACATAGTAAATTAATATATTAATCAACAAAATGCTTATTTTAAAAAAATATTTGTTTCGGCCGGACGGTGGGTGGCACACGCCTTTAATCCCACCACTAGGAAGGCAGAGGCAGGCAGAGTTGGAGGCCAGCCTGGTCTACAAAAGCTAATTCCAGGACAGGCTCCAAAACTACAGAGAAACCCTGCCTCAAAAAAAAAAAAAAGTTTCCCAAAAAATGAATAATTTTGATCTAGAAAGCTAAATTCATATCAACCACAGAAGGATGTGTTTTGTTATATAGGTTGCCTAACAGAGTTAGGATGACACTCCCAGGAAACCGTAAAGAGCATGCCAAGCTCATGCAGCATCCAGCTGCAAACTTAGGCCACTACACACCAATAAAGAAACCCGACAAACACATGAATTAAGTCCATGGACAGTTTGCTTGGATTATTTCCCCTAGTGTTAAACTGTGAACTGTTATTCACAGAGCAGGCTTTATGCAGTAAATGATGCTTTCTCTTCTCCAGCCCCACATGTTCTCATAGTTCCCCTAGACTAAGCCCATGTAGATCCCGAACTCCAGGATTTCCCCAGCTATTGCTTCTCCCAGCACCCCCTCGAAATCCACCTCCCACACATACAAAAATTCACACTGATGCCCAATCCACATACAAATCTCTTCAGCCACACTCTCAAAATGTAATCCAAACCACCTTCCAACTCTTAATATTCTCTGCCCAACCGCACCACAAAACCAAGGCACATGCCTTCTGATCTTTTAAGCCCTCTCCCACCACAGAGCCTTGCTTCCAGCAGTTAATGATGCTTCCCTACTGGTAGGGCACCGGGTAGGGGGGAATGGAAGTGTGGACGGGTGTATAACCTTTCCTTTCCCTTTACATTCCGGTCCACTTCATGCCTGGCCCTCTCTAGCCTCTGCGCTCTTGTGTGGCTCCTTCCTGTCTCGGGCAAGGATGGAAAGTTACAGGAAGGGGCTAGGGGCTAAGGAAGCTTGCTCTGTCCTATGGTCGGTGGTGGAGTCGCTGCTCAAATCTCAAGCAAACTATGCCCGGTGCATGGGCTGCAGTCAGACGCTGTCTGAGGAAACCCAGCCCCACCAGTAACAGTAACAGGAAGGCAGTGGACAAGCCTGTTTCTGGAACTGAAAAATCGGGATGATAAAAACAGCTGTCTCACGGAGTTGTGAGGATTCAATGAGCACTGTGCACAGACCTAGCGGGGTAACCTCTCCGTGACTGACAGTTTCTCCTGGTCCTCTTCAGTGCTAAGGTCCCTGCAGAGTCTCACCCCTGAAGGACTGCGGGAGGGCAGTAGAAGACATACTCTATAGATAGGCGGGTGTCATCAAGAATTTTGTCAGATCCCCAAAGTCAGTGTTCTCTCGTCCTTACACTCCTGCAACCGAAGATCCAAGATATGAACACATACTTCAGATCCTCCTTCAAGGCGCTCACCCGAGGGAGTGAAGTGTGCCATGAGGATCTGAGACTTGGGAAAGAAACCCCGACGTCCCAAATACCTTCTTCAGGAGGAGCAGAAAGAAGAACCCCGTAACGCTAGGAATAAGTGCAGGAAAACCGACTCCTCGGAGCGGGAGCGAAAGGGAAAGCGCGGCGTCGGCCGGCCGGGCGCAGGGCTCCCCGGCGCCTTCCCAGGGGGATGCGGAGGTCTGAGCGCGGGAACGCCCGGCTCCCCCAGCCCAGGACGCGGGGTCCTCCTCCTGTCAGCCCTCCTCAGTCCCGCGTGCCCAGCCGACCTCCTCTCCCGGCCTTCTCCGCCTCCCGGCTCGCGGCCGCCTCACCTGCTGGGACGGCAGCTCCACATGCAGGGCCCGCGCGGGGGCACCGGGCGGCAGCGCGGCGGACGGGCCCGGGGGTGGCAGGGGCACCGGGCCCCCGAGCGAAGCACAGGAGCTCATCTGGACCCGGGGGCCGCCGGGCGGCCAGGCGGGCAGTCCTCTCGCATCCGCCGCAGCCTCCGGAGCCGCTATCCGCCGAGCCCCTGCAGCCTAGATACGGACCACCCGAGAGCCCCGGCAGCTCGGCGCCCGGACTAGACACAGCCGCTGGCTAAGGAAGAGCCATATTACCGCAGTGCAACCCCTCTTACCCGGCCCGGAGCTGGCGTGCTCATTGGTTCCGTTCCTGAGAGGGCGGGACCCGGCGGCGGCCAAGGGACGTGCTATTGGGCAACGAGTCCGTCCGTCACGGGCTCAATGGCTAGGGGCGGAGGGACTCTAGGATGGCCTCAATTGCGTCTGTCAAACCCGGGCGAAACCTGGGGCGTCCCTTCTCTTTGCCTCTGCCTAATTGGTCCTTTCCCCTATGGAGAGGTGGGGTCTCCTAAGAGAGCCTCCTAGGCCATTGCTCTAGAGCGCTGTCAGTTGTCGCTGAAAGAGGTCCGGCGTCTCCATTAGGTAGAGCGCGAGCCTGGGCTCTGGTGTCACGTGCAGAAGTCTGGAGCGTCACCTGATTAGTGAGAGTCAATCTTCTAAACCACTTCCGCCCTAACCTAGTTGCCATGGTAACAGGGCCTCCCGCGGAGGACGGGGGACGAGCTGGGAACCAGCTGAGTCGGGGGATGGATGGTCTGTGTTCGCATCCACTCACAAAAAAGCCGTGCGTTATGGTCGAGAGGGGAGCGGCCACCGGGACAGCACGGAGACCAGAGATCCGTCGAGAAGTCCACCAGCTCGTCCACGATTGACTCAGACCCACAAGTCCACGCCCCTTCTAGCTTCTAGTACTAGTAAGCTTAGCCACGACGTGTGCCAGCCACTCAGGAGGCTGTCTCACCTCCGCGGGTGGGTTGCTTATGCTCTGCCTAGAAAGACTTTTACCGCTGGTGACTAACGCTTGCTTAGCCATCATGTTTCTGCTGTGGCAGGAGCCCTTTCTTCAGAAAGACTTCGCTCATCTCTCTGGGACACCGAATTAGGGACCTTGCCTCGACCTCCGTCCAGTTGATTCTATTGTGTTGTCTTTGTTTCTGCGGGGAAGGTGGGGGGCTGAGACACGGCGAGCCTGGTACTCACCATGTAGCTCAGTCCGCCTCAGCTCCCCACCCCGTGTGTGCCACTACACCAACCTCCACTTTGTCTTTTAATAGGCGTTTACCACACACAAACTGCCACTTTGCCTCTATGAACACAAACGTACGCGCGTGAATTCCTCAACCAGAGGACCTTGTCTGATTCCTCCCTGGATCCATATCGCCTGCAGAGAGTAAGGAAATGAACATGAAGGTACTGGTCAGGCGCCCTCTATTTCCTGAGATTCTAAAAGCAGCTATTAGCCATTGCTTCTATAAGTAGCTCTGACTCATTCATTTTGTAGGATTGATTTCCCCCCTCCCCTTAGAGTGTGAATTTCTCCACCACCAGGACTGATAGAGTAGAAAGAACACAGTGTTCAGAGAGGCAGACACAACAAGAAGCAGGCAATTTGGGATTCTGACGGCCACCTTCGAGCGATGTCGCTGAGTAGGTCAACTCCCCACTCTCTAATTTATCCATCTGTAGAATAGTAATAGCGTCATTGTGGGTGCTAGGTAGGCCAATGTATGTGTCCATGAACCTTAGGGTATAATAGATGGGTTTAGAATCTTTAAATGGCTGGGCGCGGTGGTGACGCACGCCTTTAATCCCAGCTCTTGGGATGCAGAGGCAGGTGGATCTCTGTAAATTCGAGGCCAGCCTGGTCTACAAGAGTTAGTTCTAGGACGGTTAGGGCTGTTACACAGAGAAACCCTGTCTTGAAAAATAAAAAATAAAAATCTTACTGGGTGGGAGGGAGTATAAGTTCAGTAGTTGAATAGATGCTTGGTATTCACAAGGTCTTGGGTTCAATTCCTAGCACCATTATTAAAAGTTGATATGTGTATGTATATGTTGGCATGTGCCCGGGTGTGCATGCACTATGTGTGTGCATGAAGAGGTCAGAGTTCAGTCTCCATTATTGTTCATTAGGAACCATCCACCATGAGACAGGGTCTCTCACTAGCCTGAAACCTACCAAGAAGGGCAAGGATGGCCAGTCAGGATCCTCCTGCCTCTGTCTCTGCCTCCCTAGCACTGGGATTAAAGATATGCACTGCCATGCCCAGCATTTTTATTAAGATACTGGAGCCGGAACTCGGGTCTTCATGGTTGTTTAGTGAATACTTTACCAACTGAGCTATCTCCCCAGCACCACCCCCTTCTTAAAATAGAAGGCAAGCGTATTAACTTTCAGGGGAAGACGAATTGCATCTGAACTGCTTCGATGACGGTCTCCTGTTTTGAGACACTGAGCAGTTCCTCATGGCCGGAGCCTTAGTGTGGGGTCAGGTGTCTGTTGAGAAATGAGTTGTTGGGAAATTCCAAATTGTACCTAGCTCAATCCACACGATGCCAAGACCCAGTGGAATTTCACAGAAAAAATATTTCTGTTTCTGAGCTGTGCTTGTTTGCCAAGGCTGCCGTATCAAATTACCACAAACTCGGTAGCTGAAAGCAACAGAAATGTATTCTCCCAGAGTCCTTGCTCTTCCAGCGTCTGTTGGCTCCCGGGCTTCCTTGGCTGCATAATCCCAGTCTTTATCTTTTCCTGACCCTCTCCCCTCCTTCCTGTGTCTTCTTTCTCTTATCAAGACATTGACATTGAATTTAGATGCCCCGTCCAGACTGCATCTTGAGATTCTTCGTTCAGTGGCAACTGCAGAGCCAGGCAGGGTAGCTTACACAACACTCAGATGGCTGCCGTGAGTGGACCACACAGTGAGTTCCAGGCCAGCTACATGGGCTACAGAATAAAACCCTATCTCAAACACTAAAAGCGAGAAGGAAGGGAAGGGGAGGAAAGAAGAGAAGAAAATAAATATATATGTAACTACCTTTTCCCAAATATGATCACATATGATCACAGGTTCAAATGATTTGAATATCTGGACTGTCATTCAGCCTACAACACAAGTTACGAAAAATGAGTCTGCGGTCCAACGAGATGGCTCAGCAGGTCAAGGTGCTTGCTGCCAAGCCTGAGGATCTGAGTTCTATGCCTGGAACCCACCTGGCAGAGGGAGAGAACTCATCCCCATAAGTTGTCCCCTGACTCGCGGGAGCACACCTGCGGCATAAACATCAATACATACATATACATGTAAAAAAGAAAAATGGACCCACAGAGAGAACACAGAAACACTTCGTCTTTCTTCGGGGCTCACTTCTGTCAGCTGCTTTCATTGCTTGATTCACTCAGACACGCCCAGAGAACTCCTCCGCTAGGTCCCAGGAAATCAGACCCTTCCCGAGCCAACTCCTTGGAGAAGGGTCCAATAAGCAAAGAGTCACAACTTGAGCTAGTACTCGTGCTTGTACCCGTGCTGAATGAAACCCAAAGACAGTGGCACCCAGACAGACTTCGCAGTGGTGGGCACAGCTCATCAAGGGTACTGAAGAAGCAATGAGAGCCGAGGAGAGCATTTCCGCGAGGCCATCTTCCCACACGCCTTCACGGGGGTTCAGCACCTCACAGGCTGCCTGCTGGATACCAGACGTGCCTCCCTCAAATGCATGGCCCTTCCCAGCCTTCTCAGCCCGCATCACTCAAGCCCTAGTGGGAAACTCAGCTTGCTGCTTGCAAAGTATTCAAGAAAATGCATCTCAGTCACAGCAGATAGTGCCTCGGAAACAGCACGTGTTCAAGAAACACGTCCAGCCGGGCTGGTGGTGGCACAGCCTTTAATCCCAGCACTCAGGAGGCAGAGGCAGGCGGATCTCTGTGAGTTCGAGACCAGCCTGGTCTACAGAGCTAGTTTCAGGACAGGCTCCAAACCCACGGAGAAACCCTGTCTCGAAAAACCAAAAAAAAAAAAAAAAAAAAAAAGAAAAAGAAAAGAAACACATCCGGTAATTATTTTCACATATGCCATCTTATTCTGAAGTACTTTGTGTTCTTTGGAACTTTGTAATGTGACCATGTCAACATAAAAAAATAGTTCAAGGGGGCTGGAGAGATGGCTCAGAGGTTAAGAGCACTGACTGCTCTTCCAGAGGTCCTGAGTTCAATTCCCAGCAACCACATGGTGGCTCACAACCATCTGTAATGGGGTCTGGTGCCCTCTTCTGGCCTGAAGACAGACAGACAGACAGAACATTGTATATATACAATTTTATTAATAAATCTTTTCTTTCTTTTTTAAATTTTTTTTAATAATAAATCTTTAAAAAAAATAGTTCAAATTTCTTGGAATTATCATGGTATTTATACAGCCCTGCGTGTATTTCCCAGGGAAACATGCAACCAAGTTAGTGGTTCTCAATCTTCCCAGTGCTGTGACCCTTTACTACAGTCCCTCATGTCGTGGCGGTCCCCCAACCGTAAAATGATTTTCACTGCGACTTCATACCTGTAATTTTGCCAGTGTTGTGAATCATAATGTGGATATCTGGTATGCGACCCCGGGGAAAGGGGTCGCGACCCAAAGGTTGAGGACCACTGACCTAAGTGGCCAAGTACAGCATACCTGCCATGGCAGGAAAGCTAAAGGTCAAGCGGGAACAACGTGACTGACTCTTCAGAGGCCAGAGGGGAAACGTTTGAAAGCATGATGTCTTAGCTACCTTTCTATTGCTGTGATAAAACACCATGACCAGAGCAACTTACCAAAGAAAGCATTTAATCGAGCTTGTGGTTTCAAAGGGTTCAAGTCCGTGGCAGCAGAGCAAGGAGCAGCTGAGCGCTCACTTCTTGATCCACAACCACAGAGAGATGTGGGGATGCCGCAAGTCTTTGAAAACCTCAAAGCCTGCCCCTAGTGACGCACCTCCTCCAGCAAAGTCACACTTCCTATTCCTTCCCATACAGGTCCACCAGCTGGGGACCAACTATTCGGATCTAGGAGCCTATGGAGGCCATTCTCAATCAGCCCAAATTCAGTTAAATTAAATATATCACCTCCTCTGCACGCTCTCATGACTGCCTGGCATGTCTTTATAGGTTCATCCATGTGTCCAGTTCTGCTGGGTAGGGTAAGTTAGTCCCCTTCACTCTGTGTAAAACTCTGCTCTTGTTTTTTCTCTGAATCCACAGCATCCAGACATGACAGAGGCTTCACAAGCCTCGCTGAGCAGATGACGAAATGAAGTCAGTGAGTGAATGGATGGGGGCTTGAGTGTTGGGATCACGCGAGGGCCTCGTGAGTTAGCTTCGCATTATGTCAGAACACCTGAAGACCATCAATTTAACACAAGAAAGGGGTTATTTTGCCCCATGTTTCAACCCCGTTGCTTTGGGCACATTGCAGCCACAGTGCATCAAGACAGGTGTGTGTGGCAGAGGAAGCCTGTTCTCTTCACAACAGTCAAGACGCAAAGAAAGGGAACCGAGAAAGGGCAGGGTAACCAAATCTGCGTCAAGAGTATATCTTCAGTGGGCTAACTTCCCTCCCTAGGTCCTGCCTCCTGACCACCTCCCAAAAAGCCCAAATGAGCAGCCCTCAGCACATGGGCCTCTGGGGTTCCAGATCCAAACTGTAACGTGTCTCCCCCAGATGGAACAGACCAGAGAGAGGAAATGAACCTGTCACACAGAAAGCAGAGCCAAGCAGAGACTGGAGCTGGTTCCACCCCTGCAGTTCCATGGTCACAAACATGCTGACATGTGCCCAGGAGTGGGGACATGTGGCAAGCCAGGGAAGCAACAAATACCACACTGCAGGCGTGTAGAAGCCCAGTGCAGAGCTAGCAAGAGGTGTCCAGAGAAGGTATTCCTTGGGAATGGCCTTTGGTGGTGAGGCCTGAAGGGCACGGAGGAGTCAGTTGTGCAAAGGCTGGTGAGAGCAAGGGAAAGGGTAGAGACTGAAGGAACGGGAGCACTGGCTTAAAGAAAGGGCCTGGACCACAGAACCAAAAGGGAGGCCAGGTGCAGTGGGTGGGGAGCGCTCAGCACTGAAGAGAAGTGGAGGAAGGAGGGGGTCAGTTCTTTGTTTTTTGAGATGGAGTTTCTCTGTATAACAGCCCTGGCTGTCCTAGAACTTGCTTTGTAGATCAGGCAGGCATAGAACTCACAGAGATCCGCCTGCCTTTGCCTCCCGAGTGCTAGGATTAAAGGCGTGCGCCACCACCACCGCCTCCCCCCCCCTTTTTTTTTTAAAAAAAGAACATATGTTAAAAATCAAAGTGCAAAAACCAAAGTAAAACTGGACTTGCCTGTGATTTAGTTCTCATTGCTCCTGTTTGCATTTCACAGGGCAGAGGCAGCGCCGCCTTTTCAGGGCGCCCCTCGAGGGCACTGAACAAAACTGGAGATGTCCCAGAGGCAATCCTCTGAGTGTTGTAGGCTACTGCTGGGTTTGCATGTTCTGAAGGGACACCCATTGGGTTTAAACAGTGGCACAATCTGATTTATGAGTTAGAAATGTCACTCTGAGCATCAATGAGATGTCTTAGTTAGGGTTTCTACTGCTGTGAGGAGACACCATGACCACAGCAGCTCTTAGAAAAGAAAACATTTAACTGGGGCTGCCTGACAGTTCCAGACGTTCAGCCCGTTATTGTCATGTCAGGAAGCACGGGGGTGTATGGGCAGACACGGTGCTAGAGAGGCAGCCGAGGGTTCTACATCCAGATCGGCAGGCAGCAGGAAGACACACTAGGCCTGGGGCTTGAGCTTCTGAGACCTCAAACCTGCCCCCGAAGACTTTTATCCTCCAACAAGGCCGTACACCTCTGATAGTGCCACTCCCTGTGAGTCTCTGGGAGCCATTTTCATTCAAACCTCCCCAGATGACTCAATGGTGAAGGTGACGGCCCCCAAAACTAACCACCTGAGTTCCATCCCCAGAACCCACATGGTAGGAGAGAAGCCTATTCCTCTAAGTTGTCTGCTGATCCCCCGAGGCATGAGTGTGCCCATGTACACACATGCACTTGAACACACATATACACAAATATAAAATTATTTTTTAAAAGTCATTCTGAGCTGGGCATGATGATGCAGGTCTATATTCCCAGCACTTGGAAGGTAGAGGGAGGTGGAATCAGTTTAAGACCAGGCTGTGTTATACGAGACTCTGTCTCAAAGGGGAGGGAGGGATGTGGGTAAGGAGAGCAAGCTTGGCTGTGTGGGCACCCTGCATATAACAGAGTGATTAGAAGACTAACCCAGAGGTCTGAATCCCACATCAGTTTAGACCTGCATTTTGAAATATTTACTTATGGACCGGAGAAATGGTTCAGTGGTTAACAGCACTGATTGTTCTTCCTGAGGACCTGGGTTCAATTCCCAGCACCCACATGGCAGCTCACAACCATCTTACCTCCAGTTCCAGGAGTCCAAAACCAGTAAAAAAAATGAAAAAAGATTTATTGATTTATTGTATATAACTGTTTACCCGTGTGTATGTATACATACTATGTACATGCCTGATGCCTGCAGAGGCCAGAAGAAGGCAGCGGATCACCTGGAAATGGAGTTACAGACAGTTGTCCACTGCAGAGATGACCCACAGGGAGGAGCACTTGGCACTGCTCCAGAGGACCTGGCTTTGGTCTGGAGCATCCACATGGCTGCCTCCTACCACTGTAACTCACTGCAGAAGATCTTGCATCCTCTTCCGGCCTCCACAAGCAACAGGCATGCACACAGTGCACTTACATATATGCAGGCAAAACACCCATATGCATAAAATAAAAATAGATCTGGAGAGATGTTTCAGCAGTAAGAGCACTGGCTGCTCTTCCAGTGGTCCTGAGTTCAATTCCCAGCAACAATCCGATGCTCTCTTCTGGCATAAAGTTGTACATGCAGACAGTGTACATAGATACATAAAATAAATCTTTAAAAAAAAAGGGTAAAATTCCCTTTTTCTTCTAAAAGAAAAAAACAAAAAAAGAAAAAAAAAAAAAGAAAAAGTCTGCCCAAACCCCCACAGGCAGATCTACGAAAAATGTGGCATCGGTGTGGGAAGTGGTGTGGGAAGGGGTGTGGGTGGGCCAGAGCAGAAAGGCAGAACAGAGAGAAAGACAGAACCATGGTGGCACATGCTTTAAATCCCAGCACTCGGAAGGCAGGCAGATCTCTGAGTTCAAGGCCAGGCTGGTCTACAAGAGCTAGTTCAAGGACAGCCAGGGCTACACAGAGAAACCCTGTCTCAAAAAACAAAACAACAACAAAACAGACAGAACCAGGGATGAGGAAGGGTTTCACATAGGGCAGAGGGGAGGATCCTGGCACACAGGTTGGAACCAGAGTGGGTAAGGAAGGAGCCAGCAGCTGACGACCTGGAGCAAGGGTAAAACCCAAGCAGGATGAGGCACAGCTGGGCCTGTAGTGTGCACCTGAATCTACCTACTGGAAGGCTGAGGCAGGATGGTTTCTAAGTGCAAACCCTGCCTGATTCCTGAGGAACTCTTAATGAGACACTGTCGCCAAATTTGGAAAGACCCAGGGGCTTAGTGGTAGGACACTTGCCTAACACACTTAAGGTCCTGGGTTCAAGACCCCCCCCACACACTTCAATAAATAAACAAGTAGCAGGGCTGGTTTTATAATTTGGAGGGCTCACCAAATAGTGAAGATGCAAACTTTCCCTTGTTCCAAACGTATAGATTCCAAAAAAGCCAAAGTATCAAGCAAGCAAGCATGGGCCCATGAATGCTATGTCACCACATAGGCCAAGAGGCCCACAGTGCAGTCCTGACAGAAAGTCTTTATTACCAGGCCGGTAGCAGCCAACGGAGTCATACCTCAAAGATGGGCTGAGCAAATACATAAAAAAGGGAAGAGGAAGGGTTCATCTTTCTCTCTGAAGAAGGAGTCACAAAAGAGAAGTTAGGATAAACCTTGTGGTCCACGGATATCCAGACAGACTATAGTTTCTAAAGCCCATCCTCACTTGGAGGAACCAGGAGTCTTTGGAAAGGTGTCTAAGTCCAAGATTTGGTGCGAAGGGTAGGGGGAGATGATCCCAGGCATCTAGTTGTGCCAAAACAAACAAACAAACAAAAACAAAACAATTCTCAGGAAAATGATGGAGACAGTGATGGGGACCAATAACATCAAGAGGACACAAAAGGCAGGGTTTTGTTTGTTTGTTTTTTCGAGACAGGGTTTCTCTGTAGCTTTGGAGCCTGTCCTGGAACTAGCTCTTGTAGTCCAGGCTGGCCTTGAATTCACAGAGATCCGCCTGCCTCTGCCTCCCGAGTGCTGGGATTAAAGGTGTGCGCCACCACCGCCCTACATTTTTTAAAAATTTTATTTATTATGTATACAGTGTTCTGTCTGCATGTACACCTGCAGGCCAGAAGAGGGCGCCAGATCTCATTACAGATGGTTGTGAGCCACCATGTGATTGCTGGGAACCGAACTCAGGACCTTTGGAAGAGCAGTCAGTGCTCTTAACCACTGAGCCATCTCTCCAGCCCCCAGAAGGCAGTTTTAAAAGGGTCTGCTGCCCAAATTCGGGCAGCTTGAGTATAAAAATAATGATAACAGGGTTGAGAGATGGCTCGGTTGGTACAGTGTATGCCACATAATCATGAGGGTTTGATCTCTAGAACTCACATGGTGTCATGTGATCGTAATCACAGAGTATGGAGGTAGAGACAGGTGGACCCCTAAGCACAGTGGACAACAAGACTGACCTAACTGGAGAGCCCCAAGTCCAAATGAATGACCGTCGCAAAAAAAAAAAAAAAAGAAAATGGTAGTGTCCTGAGGAATGACACCCAAGGTTGACTTCTAGCCTCCAAATGCTTATGCACATACTAGTGTGTGCATACACACACATACATACACACACACCACACATACATACACACCACGCACATACACACACACACATACACGTATATACACACACATACACATACATACGCGCACACACATACATACACATACACCACAATACATACACACCACGCACATACACACACATACATACATGTACATACACACATACACACACCTACACACACATACACACACATACATACATGTACACGCGTACATACACACATACATACACATACACACATACACACACATACACATACATACGCACACACACATACATACACATACACACTCACACACATACATACATGTACACACGTACATACACACACATACATACACACACGCACACACATACGCACATACATAACACACATACACACATAACACACATACACACACACTGATAAAATGGCTTATTATCCACTGAATTAAGACATCAGTGAGTCTTTGTTGATAGAAACGTTTCATAAGGAAGTATTTTACATAGTCTCAAACTATGGGAGAGAATACAGGAAACAAAATAGAATTGTGTGATGGGGGAGGCCATGCTGAGCCAGACAGTCCGAGTCAGCCTAGAGCAAGTGTTTCAGGCAGAGGACGAACTGAGTGACGTCCCACCCTGAGCTTGATCCATTTGCTAAAACAGACATTGTAGTGGCATTTCATTTGTATTTTAATAAATAAATCTTGCCTGATGATCAGAGAATAAAACAGTTGCCATAGAAACTGGGTGATTAGATCTGGGCGGTGGTGGCACTCGCCTTTAATCCCAGCACTCGGGAGGCAGAGGCAGGCGGATCTCTGTGAGTTTGAGCCCAGCCTGGTCTACAAGAGCTAGTTCCAGGACAGGCTCCAAAGCTACAGAGAAACCCTGTTTCGAAAAACCAAACAAAAAAAAACAAAAAAAAAACAAAGAAAAGAAAGAAAGAAAAAAGAAAGAAACTGGGTAACTGGGTGATTTATGCCTTTAATCCTAGAGAGGAATATAAGACAGGAGGAGACAGCTCTCAGGCACAGTCTCATTCCGAGATTCCTGGAGGTAGGATTGTCATTTTCAGACTGCGGTCTAAGTATGAACCAGTGGCTTAGTTGCTTTGCTTTTCTGGTCTTCAGACCGAACCCCAATATCAGTCTCTGAGTTTTTATTACTTGTGCTACATTATTAAGAAAAATGATGCCAGGCGTGGTGGTGCATGCCTTTAATCCCAAGCAGAGGTAGACTCCTGTGAGTTCAAGACCAGCCTCGTCTACACAGTGAGTTCCATGACAGTCAGAGCTATACAAAGAAACCTGTCTCAATAAGGAAACAAAAAAGGTGACATTTGAGTCAGGTCTGAGGATTGGAGGGCAGTGAGGGTTATATGCGAATTTCCCAGTCTCCCTGGTTTTATTGTGGTTACTACTTTTCCATTTTTGCTGTTGGAGAGAGACTCGAGCCAGGACCCTAAGCAAGAGAGGAACTCTCTCAGCACTGAGCTGTACCTGCTGTGCTTAGGTAACGGAGCAGAGCACCTGTCTGTACCCAACTCACTTCTAGGTTACAGAGTGGAACACCTGTCTGTACCTAACTCACTTCTTTGCACTCAACTTGCAGCCTCCTTTGAGATTTGGGTATTTTTTTTTAATCTCTTGTTCATTTTATAACATCCAAGAACAAAATAAAAACATGGGTTACTACCCTTTTCATAATATTTTGCTCAGTAAGATTTAATGTTAATCAATTTGTTAATTTGTCGATTTATTAAAGGACGGTCAGCCACTTTATTCAAGGTTGGGGCTCCGGCAAGGGAGCTTTGTAGCAGGGAGACAGGGATTTTCTCTGTTACAGGGTAGAGGGCGACCTTGATCTCTTCATGTTCCTGCTTCTACTGCCCAGTGCTGGGACTACGTGTGTAGAATACCAGCACTTGATAGGCAGACATAGTGATAAGTAAGGTTTGTGTATCCTAGCAACCGTGTGTGAGATTAGAAGGGTTAGGCTGTACTGGGCTCGACTTCTTTTTGGAGGAGAGGGGTTTAAGACAGGGTTTCTTCTGTAGACCAGGCTGGCCTCAAACTCAGAGATCCGCCTGCCTCTACCTCCCAAGTGGGATTAAAGGCGTGCGCCACCACGCCGGGAGCTCAATTTCTAAAGCTGTCTGACTTTGATATTACAAACCCTACGTTCTAGTTAATACACTGGGTTTCTTTTCATCTTCCGACATGCTCCTATACATCGGCTGCCTATGGTTGTGCCTGTGCTTCAGTGGCAGAATTAACATCATCACAGCTGCCGTTTTCTGGATAGGGCCCATGGGCTAAGCCCCAGGGTGAGCATTTTCAGCTCTGTCAGCTCTCTCGGTATTGTGTTGTTCAGGAGTACAGATAAAGGCATTTAAATGTGTAGAAGCTGAGGCCCTATAAGCTCCGTGACAGGGTGATGCTGATGGCATCTGCCACGTCTTACGTGGGTGCAGCCCAACCTCAGTAGTCTATGATATTAGGGGTGAAGAAGGAAATAATTCAGTTTTCAGAACTGTGGGAAAATGGGGGGGGGCGCCTTTTAGAAATATGGGTGATTTGTCCCTAATGTTTCAAGTGCCTTTCTGGAGGAAGAGGAAACAGGCAGTGAATGTTGATCGGCTGTGTGATGGAGGTCCCTTGACCCCTCTCCACCAACTTTCCCAGTAATGTGTTCCAGATAGTGGCTAAGTTTCTGCCTAGTCCTCCTAGTCCATTTATCTGTAACTGCTAGCTTAGAATAGAAGCCAGGTGAGCGTCAAAACAAGGTGCTATCTTTGCATTGGAACCAACGTCGGCGCCCCCTTGTGGCCATGGGAAGAATCGTGGAAACGACACTCCTCAGTAAGCTAAGGCAAACCTTCCCAACATTCACCCAGAGTCCTCCAGCTCTAAGCTGAAGATCAGGCGTGCTCAGCTCTGGACACACTGCCGCTAGATGGTCCTTTATCCACACTGAGGTAGCCGAGTTTCCTAGTACACAGTAACACTCACTAATAGGAAATGTAATCCTTGGGAATGTCCTAGGGTAGCCTAGGTTAAAGCCAGGGCTTAGCCTGGAGCCAGAGGCTTTTATATCTCTTGTTGGGTTGGCTGCACACCGGGACTGGCACTAGAAATTTGGTGTGGGCTTGAGGCTCTCACCAGAAAATAGGCCTTGCCACTACCAGAAGGAAATGGCTGCCTTCCGGCCTGAGCTTTCATGTTCTTGAGGACTGCCTAGTATAACAGAAGTCAGTAGGGGCTTCCTCCTACTCTATCCTCTCTGCCATCTGGAAGCTGAAGAAACGAAACCCCTGCTCTCAAAAAAAAATCAAGCTTCACAGACCCGCCTGTCCACAACCACCGGATCCTGAAAAGCAACAGCACAGGGCGGGGTCTCCCCATCTTTGCGCTGGCTGCTCGGCCTGCCTCCCTCCCCCTGGCAAACCTCTGCTGAGGCCCAGCTTAGCATTTTCAAGGACTTCAGGTTGGGCTACAGGGTCCCTGTCACAGCTCTGAGTGTCCCATGGCCTCTGCACCCCACCAGGGCTTTGGGCAGAGGAGATGCCCTGAGGCTGGGGGATGGCAAACAGGCAGTCAGGAGGTGGGAATGAGGTCTATGGTCTAACGGCAGGATCTCTGGCTGCTGAGTAGTCCCTAACTGAATGAATAAGGTCGCCTATTCTGAGACAGAGGTGACATCAGGCCTGATTTCCACCTTTGCAGTTTAGCTGAGAGTAAGCACAGGGAACTGTCTTAATAGCTCGTGAGGACCCCTTCCAGCTCTGCTGTTCTAGACCATGCACAGTGGTAACATGCAATGAGGCTACCTGGCCCTTGCCTCTCGGCATTCACCTCCTCCTCACATCCAATGAAAGTGAGACTAGAAAGACATCATTCCCTGTGACACCAAGTTGTGGCTTACACTGGTCTCTGCACACTGGCTCCTCTCATTGCTACGCTTGATTGATCCCGTGGAAAGGTATACAGGGCAAGGATCTGTGAATGGCCTCCAGTCAAGTCAGTGGGGCGTGGTGGTGGGGGTGGTCTTGCCATCACCCACATGAACAAGGAAAGTGGATCTCTTTATCAGACTGAGATGCTTTGAGCCCTGGCCAACACCTCCAAGACCTGGACTGTGGCCTTGGCAGGGACAGTAACCAGAGACCCAGTAAAGCATCTGTCTGCTTTAGGATGGTGGGGGCTTAGTCATTACTTTTTTCTTTTTCAAAAAAAAAATTGTATGTATGGGTTATTTTGTCTACATGTGTCTGTTACGCAGCTTGTGTGCCTTAGGGCCACAGAGGCTGTCAAATCGGGACAGGAGTTACAAACAGCTGTAAGCGTCCATGTGGGTATCAGAAATTGAACCAAGGCCTAAGCAGCCAGTGCCCTTAACCACTGAACCATTCGGCAGAGCTGGAGCCGTTAGATTTTGAAGCCAATGGTTACACAGCCAGTAAAGACCCAAGGCTAATGGAATCGGCAAAAAGTGCAGTGGGAACTGCAGTGTGCCTTGTGCAGTAGAATAGATAGTGTGTAAGTGGGCTGGGAACTGCAGTGTGCCTTGTGCAGTAGGACAGATAGTGTATAAGTGCAGTGGGAACTGCACTGGGTCCTGTGCAGTAGATAGTGTGTAAGTGCAGTGAACTGCAGTGTGCCCTGTGCAGTAGAATAGATAGTGTGTAAGTGCAGTGGGCACTGCAGTCTGCCTTGTGCAGTAGATAGTGTATAAGTGCAGTGGGAACTGCAGTGTGCCCTGTGCAGTAGATAGTGTGTAAGTGCAGTGAACTGCAGTGTGCTCTGTGCAGTAGAATAGATAGTATGTAAGTGGGGTGGGCACTACAGTGTGCCCTGTGCAGTAGATAGTGTGTAAGTGCAGTGGGCACTGCAGTGTGCCCTGTGCAGTAGAATAGATAGTATGTAAGTGGGGTGGGCACTACAGTGTGCCTTGTGCAGTAGATAGTGTATAAGTGCAGTGGGAACTGCAGTGTGCCCTGTGCAGTAGATAGTAAGTGCAGTGAACTGCAGTGTGCCCTGTGCAGTAGATAGTGTGTAAGTGCAGTGAACTGCAGTGTGCCCTGTGC
>PVIU01016925.1:0-43444 GCA_004026605.1 Ondatra zibethicus
CGCAGAGGCTGGGGGATACCTCAGTTAGGAACAACGCAGAGGCTGGGGGATACCTCAGTAGGAACAACGCAGAGGCTGGGGGATACCTCAGTTAGGAACAACGCAGAGGCTGGGGGATACCTCAGTTAGGAACAACGCAGAGGCTGGGGGATATCTCAGTTAGGAACAACGCAGAGGCTGGGGATACCTCAGTTAGGAACAATGCTTAAGGACTTGAGTTTGTTCCACAAAACCAGCACAAAAATGCCCAGAAGGGTGGAAGAATGGTTAGGGCATGGAGTCCAAGGGCTGGAACACTGGAAATGGGTAGGCGCCTGGGGCTCACTGGTCAGCGGCCTACTAGCAGAGTTCCAGGCCAGTGAGACGTGTCTCAGCTCCAGACCCTGTCTCAAAAATGAGTAAACGGGTGGACAGTGTCTGCGTAATGACACTTGAGGTGAGGCTGTCCTCACACATGGGGGCAGGGCAGAAGGGAAGGTCCAGGGGAGGGCAAGCACAGTGATCAGCACCTGTAGAAAAGCAGAGATGTACCAGAAGGGAGGGCTACGCCGCACAGAGGGGTAAGAGCCTGGAGAGGACAAGACAGAGAAGGCAAGCGCCTTGAAGAACATTCCAGGAAGAGCCAGGAGGCAAAAGTCGGGGTGTGGGGGGCATAACAGCAGAAGATAGTGACACAAACGGAAAGTGGGGGAGAGGGACCCCAGATCACTGCAGGCTTGGATTTCCTCCGGCTCAGGTGAGGGAGGGTGGACTCCCTTCAATTTCCTGCCACCTCATCCTTCCTCTCAGCCATCTTCTTTGTTGCCATGTAATAAGCACAGTTATTAATAAGTATCCAGTCATCTGCAAAGCTCTCACATCACAAACCTAGGGGACCACACAGCCCTCAGGACGGCAGCCGGTCCCTCTCAGACCGTACCCCCAGGTCCACAGGAGCCACCTTCCTTCACCCCTAGCTCACACCAAGAAGCAAGGAACAAAGTCGTTGCTGCCAACGCAAAGAAAACATTAACACCGAAAAGCAATTTGAGACATTAAAATTTTAAATGCCATTTTTAGACTAAAAGCCAATGACAAATTTTATTCAATCAATAGAATATTCTGCTTTTGTCTTTGTTTTTGATACTAAGTCTCACTACATAGCCAGACTAGTCCTGAATTGCCATCCTCCTGCCTCCGGCCTCCCAAGCACTGGGATTTCAGGCATAAGTCACACTGACTATCACAGTATGTATCTTCAAATAAGCTGGGCATGGTGGTATACACCTGTTGTCCCAGCCTGTGGAAAGTAGGAACGGGGACCAGGAGTTCAAGAGCATCCTCAGGTACACAGTGAATTCCAGCCTGGGCTACACCGAACCCTACCTCAGAACAAACAAACAACAAACAAAAACACAGAATTCTTAAGATCTGTGAAATGCTAGGTCAGTACAAAGGAAGAGAGAAGGGAAGGAAAGGGAAGGGGAATGAGAGAAGAAAATGGGAATGGTGCCTGGGAACCAGAGCAACCAGACAGCAAGAGAACAAGGAGGCAGGCAGTTCATAAGACCCAACGCTTAATGGTTTCAACCTGCAGTGCTAAGACTGCGTGGTAACCCAACTGGGGTGAGCCCTGCATGTCACCCGTCATCCTCACCTGAAGCACAACAGAGGAGAGGGACAGTGCCAGTCAAACCCAGGGAAGGAAGCAGAAATTTCCCCATGATTAAATGCACGCCAGAACCCACAACAGACACATGACAAGCTACCAGGCAGCCAAATGTGGTCAGGGTTAATGCCAACGACCCCTGCATTGGAACCTTCTAGATCTCCTTCCCCAAGCTGTCTCCACCTTCATATCCATCCCCCAGCAACTACTCTGCACAGGGAGAGAATGGTGCCCAAATAAGGGACTAGTAGAGGGGCACACGGGGTGTAGTTCAGGTGATGGTGCCTATCCTGCATGTGTAAAACCCGTGGTGGCTCAGGCCTGTAACCCAGCACTGGGAGGCTAAACTAGGGGCATCCAGGAGTTCCAGGTTGATCTCATCTGCATAGAAATGAGCCTTGGCTACACAGGACCCTATTTCAAAAAACAAAAACCTAATGCATTAAGCTGAGATTTTGGTATTTTCACACTGACAGGTGGACAAGACAGAAACCCAAGAGAAAGAAGAACCCTAAAAAGCACTCTCCAAAATAAAAGCAAATCAGAAGTAGAACAGGATTAACTGAACCCAAGTGAGCCAGCATCTGGAACCTCTACATTTTCCATGAAAAATGTCTGGCATTCAAACAAAACTCACCGGGGAATGTCATGGAGTAGAATCAAATCTATGAAGAAATACAGTCTATAAAGACAAATGCCAAATGAAGTCCAAATATTTGAGTTACCAGACAGAACTCTCAAAAATGAGTAAAATTGTTCAGAAAAAAAATAAAAACCAGAATGTTTTTTTAAAATTTAAGCAGCGTCCCTATAATTGAAGTAACTAAAATTAAGAACTGAATAAATGGGTTTGCAAGTAAAAAGGAGAAACAGAAGAAATAGCTTGAAGCTAGGCCTGTAGAGAACTATTCATACTGGGAGCAAGTGTCAGGGTCACAGCAGGTGTCGTCAAGGCTCTCCCATGGACCCTGGCATCCAAGAAAGGACAAAAGCAGTATCTGAAGAGAACAACCCAAGAACTTTCTAAACTAACCCCAAACCACATGCCATGATTCCTAGAACCTTCTCCAAATTCCAGAGAGTATAAGAGAATCAGTGTTGGGCATCACGGCAGAGCAACACGGGCAGATCTTTCTTAAAACAGAAATGAGAAAGTAAAAATGGAATCTTATCTATGAAGGGTTGAAAGTAAATAAGGCTAGAATTCTACAGTCAGTAAAAATAGCCTCCCAAAGTTCAACATGAGTAAATGACATTTTTCAGACAAATTGAGAGAACTGTGACACCAAACCTGCGCGCGCGCACACACACACACACACACACACACACACACACGCACGCATGCACACACGCTCACACATGCTCACACACGCACGCATACACGCTCACCCCCAGGCACACGCACGCACACACGCACACACACACACACACGCACGCATGCACACACTGTCCTCCAGACAGAAGAAAGTTAATCTGAGAGAGAACTGAAAAACATCAAAAGTTAACGCACATGGGTGGACAGACGGCTCAGTGACTGAGAGAGCTTACTCCTCCTCCAGAGGATCCAGGTCTGGTCCCCAGCCCCCTCATGAAGCAGCACCTTTAACCCCAATTCAGTGATGCTGAAGCCCTCTGACCTCAAAGGCATCAGGCACGCACACAATACTGTACACATAAACTCACACAGGCACGCACATATATGAACAAATAAAAACAAATAGATCTTTTTGAAGTTAATGCATAGATTTGTCTAAATTATTGCTAACTATGTAAAGCAACGTCTTAACATCTAAGGAGAGACTCAAACACTAAGAACTCAAACAGTACACAAAATATTGAAAGTATCTATTATTCTGTATGCATGCACTGAGTGGGGAGGAGTTGCTGCAGTGGGCATGTGGAGGTCAGGGGACAACTTGGTGGGGTCAGTCCTTTCTCCCTTTGCATCTTTCCCTGGACTCTGGGGCTGGGCTCACGCAGCAAGACTTCTGGCCACATTCACCGGCGGCCAGAGCATTTACAGCACGAACACAAGTGAAGTCTAAAGCAAAAGATGTAAATCCAAATGCATACAAAGCATTCAACTATGCAAACTTATGGCAACAAAATAACTATTATTAAAAATATGCCAGGAAGAACGGTGTTATTTTTATTACCAGAGTCTCCGTCTCACAGAAGTGACCGGCTTTCATTATCTATGCTCTCCAGCATGTTAATGAAAGTGTTTTTTTCAATAATTCCTTTCATATAAGACAAATCTAATATTTCTTGCACTGCAAGGAGTGACGATAATTTTTATTTTCTTATAAAAATTTTTAAAAAATGAAAGAAGATGAATTCTTTGAAAATTGGCCCAGATTCTTATTTATTAATAACACTAAGTCTTCAGAGTGAAGGGCGGTGGGGGCGGGGCTGAGAAATGGGTCACAGTTCAGAGTCAAGGGCTATGCAGGGGTAGGGCTGAGAGATGGGTCATAGTTCCCAACACATAGTTTCTCTTACCTCCAAGTTTGGTTGCCAGCACCTACATGGCAGCTCACAACCACCTGCAACTCCAGCTCCAGGGGGCTGGAGATCCAATGCCCTCTTCTGGCCTGCAGGAGCACTACATACATGTGGTGTACATACATGCAGGTGAAACACTTATACACAGAAGATGAAAATAAAATAAATCAGTGTTCACTCACATGTACATTTCCACATGTGTGCATACTCACACACACAAACACACAATTTTTAAAATAGATCATTTTTTTAAAGAATGATATTGATCTGTTGACCTGGACCAGGTACCCGACACAGCTGTATCCTGGCCTGGAAGGAAGTCCCCATCCACACTAGCAGCAAAGAAGCCACATCCCTCAAGTCTTCCTCCAAAAAGAAGAGGATTCTACAAAGTCATGAGGAAAGTCTAATTCTGCAAAAAGCATCATTTTTAAAAATAACAATCTAAGCCTGGCGGTGGTGGCGCACACCTTTAATCCCAGCACTCGGGAGGCAGAGGCAAGTGGATCTCTGTGAGTTCGAGGCCAGCCTGGTCTACAGAGCTAGTTCCAGGACAGGCTCCAAAGCCACAGAGAAACCCTGTCTCGAAAAAACAAAAACAAACAAACAAAAAACAATCTAAGTCATCTGCACAGCCTACAAGTAAATTCCAAAGATCGTGTTCAGTAGCAAGTAGTAGCCAGCATGCAGCTGAAATGTAAACCCTCCCTGGAGCCCCAGGAAAGCCATGACAGAGGACAGTTCATTCTACCCAGGCTCCCAGGCCCGCCCACTCCTTGATAAACAGTCACCCTGAGGCTGGGCAGGGCACTTTCATTGCACACAGTGCAAGTGAAAATGAAAACTTCTCAAAGATCAATTAGAAACATGAACAAATGGGAGGGGGGAGCATGGTGATGTGTCCTTGTAATCCCAGCACTTGGAAGACAGAGACAGGAGGATCAGGAGTTCAAAGCCAGTCAACTATATAGTGAGTTTGAAGCCATCCTGGGCTACATGAAACCCTGTCTCAAAAAAAAACACCTTAGAAATGTCCACTCTATAGCAATTTATCCCTTAAAAAAATCTGAGCGTGTTTAAAGACTTATGTATATATGTTTTTATTCATCAAAGCTTTTACAGTAGTTAGAAACAATAAATAAGCTATATTTTCATAATCAGAGACAAACTAATTAAGTTAACTGACTAAACTGCACCCAGCACATAGTAAGTATACCTGAAAAGATATTAAATATTTTAAAAAATTCAAAGACAACGTACTGAGCAAGATAGCGAACCACATTCATAGTAGGCCAGGTCTGTCCTGATGTATTTATTTGCTGAACTCAGGTCATCAGGCAGCTATGCATAACTCCAGCTGATTCAGAAGCATCTCCTCCATCCATCTCCCAGGCCCTAAAGGTCACTGCTGTTTCCAATGGCTAAAAAGGCCTGGGTCTAAGCACCAGCTGTGGTTCAGTGGGAGCGTTTGCTCTCCATGCCTTATACCCAGGGCACTGCCAAAAACATACATATTCATACCAAACACCCATACAGTCGGCCTCCATATTTTAAAGGAGTTTGCGCTCTCTCTCTCTCTCTCTCTCTGTATGTAAGTATGTATGTATTTTAAGTGCAGGTTTTTGTACATCCCAGGATGACCTGAAGCTTGAGGTACAGCTGAGAATGGCCCTGAACTTCCAAGCGCAGGGAACTGAGTTACAGATTTTAAAATCAGACTGCATTATCTGCCTGAAAATGCTGAAAGGAAATTTACGAAAATGTTAACCCACAGGAATTAAAGCCGGGCTGTTTTGCTGCTTTATCTCCATCAGCATTTTCCCAGCTCTTTACAATCAACGAGTGATTGACAGGCGCCTACTATCAAAAAGGGTACCAAGTACTTTCGCTTATCCCTTACCATTGCACAATTTCAGAAAAGAAAAGCTTTACTGAATGAAGCTTTGAATCATCTTTTCTGGCCTTAAAAACAAGAGACTACACACACACACACACACACACACACACGAAAACAGGGAGGAGACATGCTGAAGAGAAAAGAGGGTTCAGAAAGAATACGAGGGCGACAGAGAAGGTAACAGAGTGAAAATGACCGAAATACGTTACAAACATGAACAAAATGGGCAAAGAATATTTTTTTTAATCTTTTAAGAGGGCTACAAAGACGGCTCAGCAGGTAAACACACTTAACAGTCAAAGCTGGGTTCGATCCCCAGGACCCACATGGTGGAAGAAGAGGACAGAGTTGTCCTTTGGCTCCCATGCATTCATCATGGCACATGCCCCCACAGGCATACACACAAATCAGTAAACATAAAAAAGAAAGTTAATAGTTCAGGCCAGGCATAACAGCACTTGGGAATCTCAGAGAATTCAATGTGGCCTGGACTACATGGCAAGGTCATGCCAGCACCACTTGTTGAATATGCTTTCTTTTTTCCATTTGATATTTTTTGCTTCCTTGTCAAAAATCAGGTGTTCGAAGATGTGTGGATTGATATCCGGGTCTTCTATTCGGTTCCATTGGTCCTCCTGTCTGTTCTTATGACAGTACCAGGCTGTTTTCAGTACTGTAGCTCTGTAGTAGAGTTTGAAGTCAGGGATTGTGCAGGATTGTTTTGGCTATCCTGGGTCTTTTGCTTTTCTATATGAAGTTGAGTACCGTTCTTTTGAGGTCTTTGAAGAATTTTGCTGGGATTTTGATGGGTACTGTTTCGTTTTTCAAGACAGAGTTTCTCTGTGTAGCCATGGCTGTCCTGGGACTCTGTCTGTAGACAAGGCCGGCCTTAACCTCAGCCTGCCTCTGCCTCCAGAGTGCTGGGATTAAAGGCGTGCCCCATCATCACCCCCATAGCTTTTGTATCTTAATTGAACTAATCAATAAAGAATTAAGATGGTGGTGGAACCACACCTTTAATCCCAGCACTCCAGGAGGCAGAGGCTGGCAGATCTCTGAGTTAGAGCCCTTTCTTCTCTACAGAGCAAGTTCCAGGACAGCAGGGCTACACAGAGAAACCCTAGGGAAGGGGATATGAAAAGAAGTTAAAAGTCATTATATAATAAATCTTAATTAAAACATTCTGGGCAGAAGAGGAAGATAGGCCTGGAGCTTAATCTAGAATTATCCAAGAATTTCAGTTCTCAAGGCCATTTCACCATGTGGCTTACACAACAGTGATTCCATGGGAGTTGAGGCATCAGAAGTTTACAAAGATGAAGTGACTTTCCCCAGGTCACATAAGGTCCTTTAGCTCCTGCTGAAGGCCTTCTGCTTCCGACCTAGACAAAGATCCCCCACATTAATGAACAGACCTAAGAGCATGGTCTGGTTCAAAGACAACACACCATGCTGCGGCCCAGGTCCAGCTGAGAGTCCACATTCACAGAGCCTTGCGACTGCAGAAAATTTTTATGCAGAGGAGAAAGTTCTTTAGAATTCCCAAATCATTTTTTGCATCTTTTATCCCACCTTAATCTCAAAATAAACCATTCAGGAGCTGGGGGTAGGATCTCAGCTGGCAGAGAGCTCGCCAGCATGCACAAGACCCTGGGTTTGACCCCCACCTCCACATAAACTGGCTGTGGTGGTGCCCCCCATAATCCTAGCACTGGGGAAGAGGAGGAGGGAGTCATCTTTAGTCACAGGGCAAGTTCTAAGCAGCCTGGGCTACAGGAGATCCTGTCTCCAAACAAACAAATAACGAAGGTTTCCTTCAGGAAATTTGAGGATGAAAAAAATGAGGCTCAGAGGCAACAAACTGCCCACGAATACTCCAGGGGCCAGTGTGGCACCTTACCCACATATTCCAGTATTTATATTATTGAACAAAACTGAGGTCACACTGACGCAGGCTTATGCGAGGCACAGCAACAAAGTGGGAAAGCACCTGCTTTTATAGTCACCAAGTCTGAGTTTCTGGGTTTGAACCTCTGCCCTATTTACCAGCCACGAGATCTGCAGCAATCTTAACTCCTCTGTGTTCCCATTTTCCCATCTGTGCAGTGGGTAGAATAATGCCACCACCCTCGTGGAAATGCTCAGAGGTCAGATGAGGATGGCGAACTTATAAGTGGCTCTTACATTTTCAAATGAATCCTGTCCCCAAACGCAAAGAAAGGTTGATATGGCCAAGCATGCTGCCTTGTCTTTCTGAAAAAGCAAAGGACCCTCTTGTGCCAATTTCAGCCTCTATGTTCTGGAATCCTGGCTCTTCTTAACTGCTTCCAAGAGACTCCTAGATGGGTCTCTCACTCTCAGGCACCCTTTCAACATTGTGTACAAGCTTTTAAATTCAAGTCCTTGAAAGTGTCCTCTGGAAGAATCCTGTAAGGTTGAAGAGGGGGTGGCTGGATGCCCAACACTGCCTTCTCCCCTGCTACTCGCACTCCCTTGTGGGGTTCAGCCTGTGGTGTCAGAGCTCAAGACACACCCAGAAAGGAAGCAGGAATGAACTGAGCTTAGACAGAAACATGGAGGGCAGAGGCCTCCAGCCCACAGAGCAAGAGTGAGAGACACTGGGGCCTCAGAGGTGGGGGGTATGGGAGTGAGGGGCACAGAGGGAAAGGAGCATGCCATCAGCAGTGCCTCTCGGAGAAGAGTGGCTAGGCCAGGCCACCTTAAGGTGCCTCCTCTCCTACTGTGGCCAAGGCCTGAGCCAGGCCCAGCTGTTGGCCTATAGGCTCAGCTCCCGCTAGGGTTCCAGCTGGGGCTGCCATTTCCCCACCTCCACAGTCTTGTGTGGTAAAGGTTTGTTCCCCAGAGCAGCACTGATTGAGGGGCCTGGTGGCAGGCCTCTGGCCCCCTGAAAGTGTGCAGGGGAAAGGAGGATTCTGGTTTGCCTCCAACCATGAAATGAGAGGCTCTGTTCCACACCTACCCTGCTGTATGGTGTCTTATCACAGGCCCAAAGAGTGGCAGGGCCAATCATTCATGAACTTGAACCTACAAAATGTTAGCCAGGCTGGGAATACAACTTATGGGTAGGACACTCAACTAGCGTGTAGAAGGCCCTGGGTTCAGTCCCTGGCATCAAAAACACACAGAACACAAGTGAAAAGAGACTCTCCTCTTTGTATTTCGATTATCCCACGTGCTCATCACAACAAAGTTCCTAAGAGTGTATTTTCTTTTCTTTTTTTTAATGATTTATTTATGCATTTTTGCATGTATGCCAGCATGACAGAAGAGGGCATCGGATCCCATTACAGATGGCTGTGAGCCACCATGTGGTTGCTGGGAATTGAACTCAGGATCTCAAAAGGAGTAAGCAGTGCTCTTAACCACTGGGTCATCTCTCCAGCCCAAGAATGCATTTTCTAAACACATGAATCTGACTGGCTCACACACACACCCTCCTGATTCCTTCAGTAACCCCCATGTGGTCTACAGGGCTAAGATCAACGTCCTAACAGGTCCTCCTTGCCCAATCTCCACCTTTTAAAACAGGATTTACTTTATTTTAATTGTGTATGTGTACACCTGACTGTAGGTGTCCAAAGGCCAGACGAGCGTATGGGATCCACTGGTAGAGTTGGAGTCACAGACGGTTAGTGAGCCATCCAAAGTGGGTGCCAGGAAGCAAGCTCAGGACCTCTGCAGAAGCAGAACATGCTCTTAACCTATGCCATTTCTCCAGCCCCTTGCCTCTTGGCATTTGCACCAGGACCCAAGTTGAGTTCTGGGGCACAATGATAGGGCATAGTCTGTGTCCTGACGAAGCTGAGAGTCCCATGGGGAAAGAGACCCAGGAAGAGATCACTGTGGTCCAGATGGACAGAAGAAGCCCACCCAGCCTTCAGGGAAGGAGTCTGGAATAAGTGGGAATGAAGCAAGCACTCAGGGAAGGGAGAAGTCCTCCAGGAAGTGAAAGCTCCCAAGTCCCATCATAGCCCAGGCCACAAGTTCCATGCAAATATGAACATGCTCTGTTCCCCGATGTCTGCTGGCTGGTCACCAGCTCCACGGCACTTGACCTGTGGCTAGTGGACCTGGAGGACTGCATTTTTAACTTTATTCAACTTTTAATGAATTTAAATGTAAATAGCCATGCAGAGCCAGTGGCTGCTGTAATAGACAGCACAGCCCTAGGGCATTAAAATGCAACTGATGGAAAACGAAAATGGAATGAATGTTTCTACCCCCCAAATTCATAGGCTGACAGCTTAGCCCTTAATGTGACGGCATCAGGGAGCAGGGCCTTGGGGGGATCATGTCATTAGAATAAGAGCTCAGGCACATGATTCTTGTTTCTACAAAAGAACTTCAAAGAGAAAGCCTCCGCCCACCATGCATGAACCCAGACAGAAGACAGACAGACATGGCCACGGAGTAACCTGCTACTAGATACGGAATCTGCCTACACACTTAACTTGGCCTCCCTATCCTCCAGCTGAGAGAAATAAGTGTTTGAGTCAGTGGGTGTAGGGTGCTTTTGCTAGAGTGGCCTAAGATGAACAGATAAATCTTGAAGTTACACAGGGTATTTCCCGAGGCCTGGTCTACACAGACTCCCACAGCTACCATGTAACCTACCCTGGCCTTCTCCATGTGCACGGCAAGCCCCTGCTGATTCCACCCGCCCCACTCAAACGCACCACCTCTGAGACGGTGCTCATGAATGCTCTGGACAGCTTCTCCTTCCTGGTCCATTTCCAAGCAGGTACAACCAGTAGCGTGCTTTTGTGCCACCACAGTCCTCCACTAGACCACGCGCCCCTCAGACTCATCCGGATGCTTCCGCAGTGGTACAGTTCTGATGGTAACCATTCAATACACATTTGATGGACAAGTAGACAGGGCAGAGAGCACGGATCTGAGACCCTCCAGCACCATCTATATAACAGGGATCTGAGACCCTCCAGCACCGTCTGTATAACAGGGATCTGAGACCCTCCAGCACTGTCTATAGCTCTCCGTGGACAGCCTCAAGGGCGTTTCCAGACAGTCTACTCAGTTCGGAGACTCTTAAGGGTCAGCTCAGAACAAGTGACTCCCACGGTCAGTCCACAGTTTAGCATGTGCATGTCTGTAAGCAAGCTACTGCAGTAGCTGTGCCTCAGTTTCCCCAGGGGGAAGAAAGTGAGCATTGCATCAGTCACTTATAAGAGGAAGGATATAACGACTGAGCTAGCTGCACAAGGCCCAGCACACGGTGAGCACTCCGGTATTAAAGTGGCCTGAATCCCCTGATTCTGACATCCCAGGGAGAAGGCACATTCCTGAACCCCTATACTGGCTGTCCTCCTGCTCTCTGGAATGTAAGGATACAATCCAACCTCTTACTCACAAGGTGCTACCAAAACACTCTTGTTCCCAAGAGAAAAATTTATTTTAATTCTCTTTACCTTCAAAATTACACGATCCCCACTGCATTTTGGGGTGGCAGGGTTGAAGAAGGAAGCAATGAAAAACCTCCACCAGCAGCTTCCAAAAGGTTACAAAGCAATCGGAAAAAGAAAAGGCAGCTGGAGGGGGTTTGAAGGGGAGGTGGAGAGAATCCCCTAGAGTTTCTGCTATTATTGAATACCCCAACTCTCAAGGCAGCCCAGCGGCCCCCTCCTCCACGTGGGCTGGGCTCTGCTAATGAGAAAGCGAAGCCCGGCCCACATCACCGCAATGATTTCCCTGTTGCATTTTTACAAGCCTGCTGCTTTATCATCGCCGAAGTAGACATATATTTTCAATAAATCCCTTCCTTCCCTTGCCCCTCCCGAACTCTGCGCTCTCCCCGGAAATGCTACCCCCTGGGCACCCCTCCTCCCTCCACACAATCCCCACCCTGCAGCACAATAAGTTCCACTAATCAAAACACGGGGAGTGGGGGGGGAGAAAAATGGAAAAATCACAGCTGCTAAAAAGCAGCCTTCGTTGTGAGTCCAAGCCCTCCACATTTTTCTGCAGGAAGTGTTTGCTGCTTCAAGGACACAGCTCCCCTCCCCTATCAGACAGCTTAGGTGGGGCTGCTCAAAGGGAAGGAGGAGGGGGGCGGTGAAGAAATCTAATATTCCCTCTTTCCTATTTTGACCAAGCCAGCACAGACAGAAATATAGATAAGGCCTTGAATAACTGATTTAACAAAATGTCACTTATCAAAAGGGATGGGGGAAGGGATAGGATTTGCATTCAAGAGCTGGAGGCCCATGCTGCAAGGCCACTGCAAGGCAAGGGAAAGGAGCCTGGTCTGGTCTGCTCTCCCTCCAGGTTGAAAATGCTGGGCCTGGGAGCACAGCGGCCTGGGTCTCTCTCCACATCAAGAACCAATGGGAAGAAAACCAGAGATAAAAAAAAAAAATTAACGGAAAAAAAATCTGATTCTTACATAAGCATGTATACAGCACTAACCAATGTCAGGCTGTGTGCTGGGGCACAGAGCTGAGAGGTAACCCCCCAGACTCCCAGTCTAGAAGGTAAACTACAAACCTTGGCAGCATGGTCCCCAGGACCTTGGCCTCCAGGCCACCCCACAGCCATGTCCAAGACAGGTAAGGCACACAGCGTCATCCAGACACCTAACAAATGGGTACTTACAAGAGATCATCAGATCCCACAGTGGCAAGAACAATCCAAGAGGTCCTGGGGTCCCTGGGTTCTTTCTCATAATCAGCGAT
The DNA here is from genome assembly GCA_004026605.1 of Ondatra zibethicus. Lineage (NCBI taxonomy): Eukaryota > Metazoa > Chordata > Mammalia > Rodentia > Cricetidae > Ondatra > Ondatra zibethicus. The sequence continues at coordinate 12,761 of PVIU01016925.1, forward strand.
TGTCACCCAGTTCCAACCGCAAAGGCAAGCCAGCCCTCTGAACCTCGAGTTTCATTTTAAGGGTGTGTTGCACCTCCCTACAGTTACGAACCTCAGAGGAGCCCTCTATTTTACTCGGATATTAACCCTTATCGTTTTTCCTTTCTAAAAAAAGAAAGAAAAAAAAAACAACTTTCAAAGGGGTTAGATTAGAGACTGTTCTCCAAAGACCAAAAAGTCCTTGATGGGGTTAGCTATGACAAAGACACACCCGCCACCCACCCGAGAATTAGTGCTTCTCAAACTGTCCAGGGCCCTGCTATGTACCAAGGTGAGAGCCCAAAGGCCTGAGGCCACAGAGGCTGGGAGTGATGGGTCACTGCCCTCTCCTGTTAGCCCAATGGAGGGAACTAGCTGCCACATGGTCAAAGTCACGTTTTGAACTTAACTACAAGAAACCAAAAAGCTTTGTGCTCCCTAATAACTGTTGAACCAGGCAATCCAAGTTTTCAAAATGTAATGTTCAGGGCTGGAAAGGTGGACCAGTGGTTAAGCGCAATGGTGATCTTGCAAAGGACCTGGGTTCAATTCCCAGCACCCATATGGTACCCAGAGTCATCTGTACCTCTAGTCCCAGGGATCCAACATCCTCTTCTGCTCTCTAAGGAGCACTGTGAGCATGTGGTTGACAGACATCCACATGGGCATAACACTTATACACATAGAAAAGAAACAAAAACATGATGCTCAAATGTGCTTAAATCTTTGGAGGATTAGGGTCACTGGAGAGGTAAACCCTAACACTCTCAACCTTCTCAACTTCCATGACTCCATACCTATGTTGGTGCCACACTCTTACAGCCCTGACCATAAGAGACATCCAATGCACGGGCCATACAAGTTCTGACATCAAAAGAAGCACTGGTCGCCCGGACACATGTGGCTCAACTACTTTTCTTTCCTTTTTCTTTTCTTTCACTTTTTCAGCTCCGTGCTGTGGACAGAACACAGCCTGGAGCCTACTGAACACATACTGTCCCACTAACTAAACAGCAACCCGTACTCTTTTTGTTTTGTTTTGTTTTTGAGACAAGGTCTCACGATGTAGCCTTGGCTGGTCTAGAATTTACTATGAGCCCAACTAGTCTGGAACTCTGGGAGATTCTCCTCCGTGCCCTACCTGCACACAGAAGTTTCTATCCTGCCCAGTCCTGCAGCTGTTCAGTCCCAAAGAAACACACAGAGGCTTATATTAATTATAAACTGCTTTGCCTATTAGCTCAGGCTTATTATTAACTAACTCACACCTTAAATTCACCCATAATTCTTGTCTATGTTTAGCCACTTGGCTTAGTACCTTTTCTCAATAAGGCATTCTCATCTTGCCTCCTCTGCATCTGGCTTATGGGTGACTCTCTCCTTTCCTCTTCCCAGAATTCTCCCAGTCTGGTCACCTTGCCTATACATCCTGCCTGGCTACTGGCCAATCATCATTTTATTAAGCCAATATGAGTGACAAATCTTCACAAGAGCACTACTGAGGAAGCGCTGGGGTCACAGGGATTCTCCATCGTGCTTAGCTTTCAATTTCTTCACTTAAAGAAAACTTATATTTTGGTTTTTTTGGTTTTTATATGTATTTATTTTTGAGGAAGGGCAAAGTGTGCACATGGAGGTCACAGAACAACTTGCAGGAGTCTCTCCTTCCACCACGTGAGCTCAGGGATTAATTTCAGGCTTGGAGGCACACACCATACCCACCTCACCCTCTCACCATCAATTCTTTCTTTCCTCTTTAACTTCGGTGTCCTGGACATAAAAAGTCAATTAGCAGGTGTCTGTTTTCTCCTTCCACCAAGTGTCCAAGGACCTCAGGCACCAGGCTTCGCAGCAAACACCTTTAGCCACTAAGCCTTCCCAGCAGCCCTCAATTTTATTTCTTACGCCTCATTTTCCTCTGCTGTTTGCTGATGCTGTTTGGGGGTATTTTTGACTTTATTTTCATTTGATTTGGTTTGGATTTTTTGAGATGGGGCACACTATATAGCCTCAAACTCAATACAATCCTCCTGCCTCAGCCCACTGCTGGAGTGACAGGTATGAATCAACATGTCCAGCTGTCACCAAAAGAACATTCAGAACTGCAGAATCTTAGGTGAACTCCATGTCAGTGTGGCTTTGAGCTCCATGTCAGTGTGGCTTTGAGCTCCATGTCACTGTGGCTTTGAGTTCCATGTCAGTGTGGCTTTGAGCTCCATGTCAGTGTGGCTTTGAGCTCCATGTCAGTGTGGCTTTGAGCTCCATGTCAGTGTGACTTTGAGCTCCATGTCAGTGTGGCGTTCACTTCCTTATGAGCTATCATTTTTCATCAAGCATTTCCCTCTCTCTAGTAACATCAAACTGATATGGATGCCCTGCTGTTCCAAACAACATGCATTTCCCACATAAGTACAGGACGTCGCTTCAGCATTTCCCACATAAACACAGGATGTCGCTTCAGCATTTCCCAGATAAGTACAGGAAGTCGCTTCAGCATTTCCCACATAAACACAGGAAGTCGCTTCAGCATTTCCTACATAAGTACAGGAAGTCACTTCAGCATTTCCCACATAAGTACAGGAAGTCACTTCAGCATTTCCCACATAAACACAGGAAGTCGCTTCAGCATTTCCCACATAAGTACAGGAAGTCGCTTCAGCATTTCCCACATAAACACAGGAAGTCGCTTCAGAATTTCCCACATAAGTACAGGAAGTCGCTTCAGCATTTCCCACATAAGCACAGGAAGTCGCTTCAGCATTTCCCATATAAGCACAGGAAGTCGCTTCAGCATTTCCCACATAAGTACAGGAAGTCACTTCAGCATTTTGCACACAAGTACAGGAGGTCACGTCAGCATTTCCCACATAAGTACAGGAAGTCGCTTCAGCATTTCCCTCACAAGTATAGGAAGCCGCTTCATCCACAGTGTGATGAAATCTCCCTGGCATTTCGAGGCAGTGAGATCAAAGGAGTTCATTATATCAGTCTAACTTCTTTTGGCTGTGATTAACATTTTCATCATAAAAATCATTTTAAAATAAATCATTCGAGCCTCACCCTCTAAGGTGGACAAGAGAATTCCACTCAGTATTCCACATACACAGAATAGATTTCTGAAGCTGGAAATGGCTTTCCAGTATACGCAGCGAGGTTAAAGGCCTGTTTATGCTAGATTCAACGTTGTAGCATGAATATTACTGAACACAGACTGCTAAGACTCGGAGGGCCAGTGAGAGGGTTCTGCAGGCGCAGAAGCCTGCTGCCAAGCTTAAGAATTTGAGTGAGTTCTATCCTTTGAACCCACAAGCTGACAGAAGAGAACTAACCAAGTCCCTCCCATAAGTTACCACACATACACATATTAAATAAATGTAAATGCAGAGACATATCTAGAGCCCACAACCAGCCTTCCTGGGTAGCCTTCGAAGCTCCCCTGAAAATGGCGCACAGAATTCTTTGAGGAACAAACCAAATTTGCCTGACCCTTCGGGGAGACAGTCTCATCACATTCTGCCCTACAGAATCCATCCGAGTTGGAGCCTGTCTTGACTGGCATTTCCCAGCCAGCATTTCTAATGCCAGACTTTGGGCCACAACCACAGTCTCAACCAAGAGAATGGAACAAAACCCAAACCGAAAGTGGCCTCAAGGAGGGAGAAAGAGTGGGAGGAGACTCCGAGGGTGGCTTTGCAGAAGCTTTGGGAACTAAGGACAGGCCTGCAGGTTTCACATCTGAGGAGACAAACGACGGCTGCAGTCTGGATGGGAAGCCCCCCAAGCCCATACTTTCCATATGTTGTTTGATTCCACCCCACACAACTGCAGGGCAGGAGGAGACAGACGGGATCAACCTCCCGTTGGAGATGTCAGACAGCTGGGCGCATGACTGGACCTCACCTCAGATCTTCTTCCTCACCCACCCACCTGCCATGAAGACCCCACAGTCAGAGGCCGTTGTAGACACGGGCACAGTCTGTGACACTGAGGTACTTTTGCAAAAGGCAATAGGAATGAGGGGCACCCATTCACACAGGGTCTTGTGCATTCCACACCGACTTCGAACTTCTGAAAAATCTCAGTGGTCTTTCTCTTGTCACAGTTGGCAAATAAATCAAATGAAAGGCCCAAAAGAATTAACTGAAGACTTCCTTAAGCAAAAGCAATCTGTCCTTCAGTTGGTGCTGCTCAGTAATGCAGTCAAACGACCAGAAAAATGCAGCGGACTTTCTGATGCAGTTTTAACCCTTAGCATATCTGGCCACTGTCAAGTTCTGAGCCTGGACCCTTCCCAGGACAACCAGCCTGGGGTACAGGAAAGGGGAGCAGAGTGTGGCAGCCCTCACGGGCCTGCCCACCCACCCTTCACGCTGGTAGGCTGTACTCCCAGTACAGGATGGGGGCGACATCAACCCCCCACACACACCGCAAAAGCCAGACTTGCTGAAGAGCTTCTTACCATTTCTCTAGATCAACCCTCTCCTCGATCTTTCCCAGCAACACATAAACACATCATCTCTTTCAAAGCACAAACAAACAAACAAAATCATTCTCTTTCAGGCCCAGAGGCCTCTAGCCCCCAGCCCATCTTTCTGCCCTTCTCCATTACGAACAAATCTGGCCGAGAAGTTGTCCCTTCCCTCCAGTCTTGCTTCTACTTCATCCCAGAGCCAACCGGACTCTTCCCACTCTTCCCAACGGCACCAACAAGCCGCTTTTTGTCAAACCCAATGGTGCCTTTTCTGGTCTTATCAACTTCACCAGCATCGAAATAGTTTACATTTGTCTTGCTCAGGGCTAGGGTTGTGCTCAAGCTGTGCTGTGCGTGTAGAGCCTAAGGACAACTTCAGAGAGTCCGTTCAAGTCTCTCAACCATCTCACTGGCCCTTCAGAGCATCACACACACACACACTCACACACTCACACTCTGGCACACTCACACACATTCTCTCTCACACACAGACACTCACATACACATTCATATACTCACAAACAGACTCACACACAAATGCACACACTCACACACATTCATATACTCACAGACTCACACAGACACATATACACATTTATACACTCACAAACAGACTCACATAGACACACACTCACACATAGACACATTTATACACCCACAAATACACTCACACAGAGACACACACTTACTCTGTACAACCCATTTATCCTCTCCCGGCATCTTGGCCAGTCTCCAGAATTTAGCCACCAGATATGGCTCTAGGCTCTTTCATTTCTTGTCTGCTCAACTCCTTTGACACTGGATGCAACATCAGACTATGGACTTAGCACCCCCACTTGGGGTCTATCAGTCACCTCCAACTTACTGGTGCTCAATGGGGAATACCCAGATCGTGCACCTCACTTCTCAGTCTTCCCTACTTCAGCAAACAGGACACCAGCTATCCAAGTGCACAAACCAGAAACTAAAGTTACCCGACATCAACTCTACCAAAGCCAACCTGCTACGGGGCCGGCTCCACCTCCAACTTCCATCCCACACGTTCCTCCTCATTTCACCTCCTCCAACTGCCTCCTTACTGTGGCCCCCCACCTCTACAACAACCAACCTCCATTTTCCTTGAAATGCCAAGCCCCCTTAACTGTGAGTTACGGTGTGCCACTTCTCCCTCAGTACATTGCAGAAGAAATCCAAATCTTTGGGCAGGCAAGATGGCTCAGTGAGAAAAGAAAGTTGCAGCCAAGTCCAACGACCTGGGTTCAATTCCCTGAACCCACATCACAGAAAGAAAGAAAAATATACACAACACACAATTTTTAAATGTAATTTTAAAAAACAAAAGCTGAATATTTAAGCAGGGCCCAGGGCTATAGCCCTTGTAATTCTAGCTATTCAGAGCTACAGCAAGAAGATTCAAAGTTCAAGGCCAGCCTGGGGGCTATGCCCTGAGTTCAAGACCAGTCACAGACAGTCTACACAGGCAGACAAACTTGTCACTAACAGTACACATAGACAGTCAGACTCTCTCTCTCTCTCTCTCTCTCACTCTCACATACACAAATACATAATTAAAATAAACCTGTTTAATGATTGGTTAAAAATGGGGGGGCAGTGACGTAGCTCAGAGGGACAGCACCCGCCTGGCATGTGTAAAGTTTTATTTAGATTTAGCACTGAAAATAGGAGACAGAAATCGGAGACCCACAGGGTTCAGAATGGCCATCTCAGGCTGCTTTTCCTCCCCCCCATCTACAACCTCTCCTAGCTTCCTGCGTATCTAGCGCTGGCTCACACAGGCTCTCCTCTGCCTGGCCTCTCTGTCTTCTCCCATCCACTCCTCAAGGCGGCCGCTTCAGTCTTCTGTCCAGGTCGTGGTTACCATGGTTTGCAGCATCCAGCTCTGCCCATGTTCACGTGACCCAGACAGCTAGGGGGTGAGGGGTATGGGCAAAGAGAGAATCATGTGTTGTAATCACCAAGATTCCCGGCCTCATGACTGGCAAATAGCATGTGCTCAGTAAATAACAAGTTAACTGGGGCTGGAACAATGGCTTAGCAGTTAAGAGCACTGATCATTCTTGCACAGGACCCAGGTTCAATTCCTCCACTGAGGGCATCAAGCATGCAAAAGAAACACAGATAATATACACAAAGGCAAAAAGCTTACGCACATAAAAATAAATAGATCTTAAAAGAAAAATAAGAATAAGTAACTATTAAATGTATAAATGAAAACAAAGACTTCTCAAGGCAGAAATAATAATTTAAAATAATGTTACCATGCCGGGCGGTGGTGGTGCACACCTTTAATCCCAGCACTCGGGAGGCAGGGGCAGGTGGATCTCTGAGTTCAAGGCCAGCCTGGTCTACAAGAGCTAGTTCCAGGACAGGCTCCAAAACTACAGAGAAACCCTGTCTTGAAAACAGAAACAAAAAACAAAACAAAACAAAAAAATGCTATCACTATTATGTGACTCCCAAAATTTTCACAGCCATTTAGACCCAAAGGGTTCTCTCTCCCCCCCTCTTTCTCTCCCTCCCTTAAAAATGCTTACTGGCCAGGCAGTGGTGGCGCACGCCTTTAATCCCAGCACTCGGGAGGCAGAGGCAGGCGGATCTCTGTGAGTTTGAGAGCAGCCTGGTCTACAAGAGCTAGTTCTAGGACAGCCAGGGCTACACAAAGAAACCCTGTCTCAAACAAACAAACAAAAACAAAATAAATTTTTACACTACTCCTAGCTTACTGTCTTCTAGGAGAAAACAAACAAGCAAACCCAAATATTCATTTCCTCAGTCTAATTTACTGTAAGCAGCGACTCTGAGAATATGAAATTCTTAGAAAATATCATAGAGTTGTGTTCGTTTTGTTTTGTTTTGACTTTGGTAGTTGGGTCTGTCCTTTAACTCAAAAGAAATTTCCCCTAAGAATCGTGCAGCAACTTGCATAGAAAACGGTACTGTTACTAAAGATGCAGGGCTGGGGGATGGTTCCGTGGGGAAGACGGTACTGTTACTAAAGATGCAGGGCTGGGGGATGGTTCCATGGGGAAGACGGTACTGGTTACTAAAGATGCAGGGCTGGGGGATGGTTCCGTGGGTAAGACGGTACTGGTTACTAAAGATGCAGGGCTGGGGGATGGTTCCGTGGGGAAGACGGTACTGGTTACTAAAGATGCAGGGCTGGGGGATGGTTCCGTGGGTAAGACGGTACTGGTTACTAAAGATGCAGGGCTGGGGGATGGTTCCGTGGGTAAGACGGTACTGGTTACTAAAGATGCAGGGCTGGGGGATGGTTCCGTGGGTAAGACGGTACTGGTTACTAAAGATGCAGGGCTGGGGGATGGTTCAGTGGGTAAAAGCACAAGCGTGAGGACCTGAGTTCAGATCTCCAGCTCCCACCTTTAAAAAAAAAGGAGCATGATGGTGGGCAGCTGTAACCCCAGCACTAGGGAGGCAGAGACAGGAAGATGGATTCCAGGAGCTCACTCCAGCGCTCCAGATGCAGTGAGAAATTCTGTTTCAAAAATTAAAGTGAAGAGGGCCAGAGAGAGGTCTGACAAGGTAAGGGCACAACACCAAGTCTGACAACCTAAGTTTGATCCCCAGGACCCACAAAGTGAAAGCAGAAGACCTGCTCCCACAAGTTGTCCTCTGACCTCCACACACACAGAGGTACACATAGACACAAATAAATAAAGTTAAATAAGGTGGCAGAGCAATGGAGGGAGATCCATACCTAACACTGACCTCTAGCTTACTCAAGTACACACCTGCTCACACGCACACACCTGTTCACACACACACACCTGCTCATGCATGCACACCTGCTCATGCACACATGCATACACCTGCTCACATGCACACACACACACACAAACACACACACACACACACACATGGCACTCTAAAGAGCATGCCCGGTAACTGCAGTCTGGCTGGTTTTAGTCCTTTTCCTAGGCGGAGAAAAAAAGTCTCAACAACACTTTAGTATCATCATTTCCCATCCAGTATGAAAACCTAAAACTATGGTTAGCCCACGAGATCCCTGAAGACTGTAGTCCTCTTCCCTGCTCGGCCACAGTTTTCTGAGTTCAGAGATGAGCTAGTGTCCACTGCCCTTGGGACAGAACAGCCTTTTATGCAGCTTGGGGTCTAGAGCACCTGTCTGGATCCTTATTTTGTGTGTGTGTCAGTATGTGAAGTCAGTAAAAAAATATCAAGAGCTTTCTTCCAAAATGCCCACAGTGGCATAAAGCGCCTGGATGGGACCACACATCATTAGTAAGATCCCTGTCACTGCCCAGACAAATCAAAACGTCTCACAAGCGACTTCTTCACAGTTAAGTATGCAAGGCCACACTGGGTTTTTGGGTCCCCTTCACCTCCCCAAAGCTACCTGCTGCCTGGGAACAGCAGCTTAATTAACCTTAAGCTTGACTAAGCATTAGCTCATGCAGCCAGCAGGCTGGAGAGACAGCTCCGATGAGCTGAAATGATTTCGGATACCTGAAAGTACAAGCTCCCTTTCCATTAACACATAATTAGAATTTTTTAAAAATTATCTACAACAGGGTTGGAGAGGTGGCCAGCATTTAAGAACACCAACTTCTCTTCCGGACAGCCTGAGTTGGATCCCAGCACCCAAGAGGAGGCTCACCACTGCCTGTAACTCCAGCTCCAAGGAACCGGACACCTCTGGCCTCTGCAGGCACCTGCGCTTGCATGCACGAGCAGACTCATGCACACAGACACAATTTAAAATAATTTAAAAAATAAATCTGGGAAACGAATGAATAAATGCATTTCCACAGTGGCAGGCCCTCCTGAGGATGGCCTGCATGTGATGGCATGGGTGCCAAGCTGCTCTGGAGCCTTTGTGGAATGCCAACGTACAAATCCATTTCTCCCCAAGAGGACAGAAAACAGAAGTTAATCACCTCGCCTTGAGTCCATGAAGCAACCTGGCCGTTGGCCCAGGAAGACACTGTCAAGAGCTCTGGGTACTCACTTCACAGAACACAGGTTTAAAGCTGGAACCCAAAGGTCTAGCCTTTCGAAAATGTTAATAATAATAACCCATAAATACAGAAACAGCCGGAAATTGGTACCAACCCCTTTTCCTTTTCCAGAGACGCTTTGCCCCTGCCTTGAGCATCTGGCCACCTTACAAGTTCTGTCACTTTACAAACTTGAGCCAACTACTAAGTGCACTTCTTGCCCATCTTCTTCACGGAGCGTTCTTCTAGCCCCCCACCCCGGAAAAACATTTTGTGTTCTTACGATCAACCTATCCATTAAGAAAGGAAAAGAAAATTCTAAATAAGCTTTGTTTCCGTGCCCACACATTTATAAAAGCGTACAGAACACGACACCCTGTCCCCCTCTATAATTTAAACTCTGAACTCGACAAAAACCACAGGCCCGAGCCAGTTAACAGAGTGCTTTCTGCACAGTTCACAGAGTGACTGTTTTCACAGCAAGCTCATGTAAACGTTCTCTGGTATTAACACACGCCTGCCGTGTGGACGCCTGCTTACCAAACTGTGAAAAGACCACATTCACTCTGGAACCTGCGAAATTAATCTTCTCCATGCTTATAATGCATAAGGCAAAGGTCTCTCTCTTGCTCTCATTTTCTCTCTCTCTCTCTCTCTCTCTCTCTCTCTCTCTCTCTCTCTCTCTCTCTCTCTCTGCCAGGCTGGCTTCTAAACAATCCATTGGCGAAAACAGACATGCCTAAAAGGGCGGGGCCCAAAGGGGTGTGTCACTCCGAGTATCAATTCCTGTAAATCAAATCCTGACAATTGTCACAATATTTCAGAAAGAATGAATTAGAATTCTTGGGCCTTCAAACCTTTATTACCAGGAAAACATTCTCAGTTGAATGGGGGGGGCACAGTGACTTGATTAATGGCCAAAGCAAGACAATAAAATAAATCCCATAAATGTTAAGAAGGGAAAAAAAGAAGCTGAATGACTGCTCTTGGCTCCCAGGTTAGACATGTAAATAATCCCACCCTGGAATAAACACACATGAGGAATTCTTATTTACTCTCCCAGCACATACACCAATCAGACTCACCGGGTTAAAGCTAACAGCTAATTTGTTTAGCTAATGCCTAGTTGGGAACATGTGATAGGCAACACTAAGCTTTCTAACTAACTCAACTCTCAAGCTGCCAACTATCAAACCCTCAATCCTGAAATCTGATGGTAGGAAAGGGGAAAAAAGGACTGTCTATCAGTAACATGGAGAAGGGGTTTTGTTTTTAACCCAGTTTTCCCTGCTAGAATCAAAGTCTGTTTACATAACCAGGGAAGGCATAACTGACGTTGGTTAACCCCAGTGTGGCTGGTTATGCCTTAACCCTCCTAACCAGTTCCTGGGCAGACCCGGCGATACTCAAATTATCCTGGCCAAGTTCAACTCCCAGCACCAGCACCCATCGAAGAAAAAGTATCTGCAGGAACCCGGAGGCTGAGCGCCAAGAAAGCAAGGAAAGGCGAAGCCGGCTGCTTTAACTAGCTAAGTGCTGGATCTCCAGCATCTTGCCCTAGTGGACCACAGAACACACTTCCACGAAGATCTCCCTGCATGAAAAGTACAAACGGTGCAGAAGATTGACCCCAACTGGGACAACTTAAAACTCCTTTCTTAAAAAGAGAGAGAGAGAGAGAGAGAGAGAAAAGAAAAGAAAGAAAGAAAGAAAGGTCACCTATATTGCCTGAGGTTTTTAAAAGACCAACAAACCTGCTTCTCCCAAGCATGCTTTTGGAGATGTCTTGGGCCATGCCTGGACTGGTCATTCCTAAGCATGACTTCCACACATTTCACAAGACAGTCCAGGGCCTTGAAAGACCAAGCACTCACTACAACACAGCTCTTCACTTGCCAAAGCAACATTTGTCTGGGGAAAGTTTGACAGCAAGCTGATTTTAACCGGCCAGTGGAAGGCATAGGGAAGCCAAGGATGGCAGGCACACATACTCCAGGCCAGTGCTGCCCAGAGGCTGCCTGTCTCCGTTAGTGAAACTGTGGTTTGGTGTGTAATTTCTGTTTTTCACCAGCAGTAACTTCCCAGACTCCCAAACTGAAGTTGGGGAAGGAGGGGGCAAGTTTACCTCCTCACCCACTTCTCCCACCTGGGTGGTCACACTTACTTCTGGGGACTACCCAGCCCCCACAGAGCCCGCAGACTCACATATATACACACATGCATCGTGTCAAAAACCCCAAAAGACACATCCCTAGGGTCCTGCGGTTTCTTGGCTGGAAGAATGAAGGCTTTATAATATATCAACCTTCAATTTCAAACCCACCACCGTCACCCTTTAAGCTGGGGTTTGCCAGTTACACCGCCCACCTCACCCCTCCCCCTTTTCTGGGATGCTGTAGCCGGGAGAGAGAACCGGGAAGAAGGCAAGCAGGGAAAAGGCCCTGCTAACGTATTGAAAGTAAAGAGGCCGCGGGAGACTTGTCTTTCTCTGTCCCCCCCGGAGGCTTCTCTCCGCACCCCACCCCCATCTTCTTACGGATCATTCCCCCCCCTAACTAAATTTTTTAAATGAAACTTAATAAGCTTCTCGCCTACCTTGGCTGTTTCGGCAACAAGTGCCTGGGCGATCCGACAAGACGACCAATCTCCACTTGGGGGGTGAGATGGGGGGCGAGCCGAGCTGATGGAGTAATTTCAATATTAATTTATGTCAGCCGCCTTCTCGCAGCTACTCATTTACAGTACTGCCCTCAGCCTGTAAACAAATATCGCTCCGCCAAGAAACATACTCCCCAGATGCAAGCCCCTCTCCCCAAGCAGGGACCTGGCCCCTCGCCCCTCCTTCCCACAGCACGCCCCCCTCCCCCCGAGTCCCGGGTGGGAAGCTCAGGGTTTTCCAAACCACCAACTCACCACCTTCAGCCACCACCCCAGCAAGAAACTTACTCGGTCCGGTCTACGCCTCAACCCTCCCTCCAGGAAATCTCCTCTCCATATGCATTCAGCTTCCCCGCAGGAAATCTGCTCCCCCCTCCCCCCTTCTATATACATGCACCCCCCCCTTCTCCTCCCCAAGCGCCCTCCCCAGCCAGAAACTTACTAGCTAGCAAGCAAGCGTGCAGGCGCTCTCGTTCTTGGAAACTTACTCCCAGATATAGCATCCACCAGCACCCCTCTTTTCCCCCCGCCCCCAGGCCTTGCTCCCTTCCCTGCCCTCCAACTCCAAACTCTCCGCATCCAGTCCCTCTCTCCCTCCCCGGTGGAAATTTGCAGCGCCCGGCTGCGCGCGTGCATCCACCCTCCTCCCCTCCAGGAAACTTACTCCCCATCTGCATGCACCGCCTCTCAGCCATCGCTTAGAGGGAAGGGGGTGTGCTGGGGAGACAGAAATACATATGTATCTCTCGCCCCTCCCCCGGCCGCAGCCCACTCAGGGCCGAGCAGCGCTAACCTGGCCTTACCTTTTTGCATGGCTCCCTCCCCGAGCCCTCTGGATCCGTTCCTCAGCACCCCAACCCACCCCCTTTCACCCATTACCCACCCCTAGCAACCGTTCCTAAGCTCTTCTCGGCCTTTTTTTTTTTTTAAATCCAGGATGCAAATTCCTCCCCTGTCAGCAAATCGACTGTCAAATTATTTTCTTGCAAAAGGAGAAAGGCGGGGTAGAGTGGAGGGGGGTCAAAAAAAGGGGGGGCAGACAGGCGGGTAAAGGGAGGGAGAGGGACAGAGGAGGGGAGAGATATCCCTCCGCAGAGCTGGGGTTGGCGGCGGGCGGGGAAGCAGGAAGTAAGGTGTCCAGCGCGGCGGGTTCTCCGCCGCGGCCCCCGCCCGCCGCCCCTGTCCCCCGGGGCGCCGCGCTCCGGCAGGCGCGGACCGCCGGGTGCATTGTTTGCATCCTTGCCCGGGCCGGTGCCCGGTCGACTTTTTTTTTTTCCGCGCTCTGCGTTGTGTGTGCGTGAGCTTGCACCTTTTGTAAGCTGGCGAGTCTCTGGACGCAGAGGATGGGACCACGAGCCGGGGACCTGTCAGTCCCCGGAGTGCAGCAGAGTCTCAGATCCGGGGAGGGGGTGGGGGAATCGAGGCCCCCTTGGGGTGGGAGGGGTGAGAGAGCAGCTTGTTGGCCGGGAAGCTGCCGCCTTCCCACCCCGGACCGGTTACAGGATTGCTTCCTGCGTCGCAGTCGCGGTTATTGTAAAAGGCGCGTTGCAAATCTAACGACTCGGGTTGGAAGATTTTTGTTGTTTATTTAAGGATTTGCAAAGATGCCAAGGTCCAGGCGGGCTGCCGGAAGGGGTCGTGCCTCGAACCCTCACCACCAACGCATCCCGGTCTCTGTAAGGCCTGGGGTGCTCCCAGGAAGGGATCTGCGGGCTCTGGAGAAGCTCGCGCCTCCATCCTCTGCCCCATGGGGGCGGGGAGAGGTCTCCATCTCCGCCCGGCCTGGGAGGGATGTTGCCTAGGAGAGAGGCGGGCAGGAGGGAGGGAGGAGAGGAGGGGGCGCGGGTGCGGCCCTGCGTCCGCCCCTCGCCGTGCGCCATGACTGTGGAACGTGGTGCCGGGGAGGAGGGCCCGTCGCCGGGGGGCCGCCCGGGGCTGCTCCGCATTGGTTGCAGAAACCTGAGCCCTGGAGTCGCTCCCCCTCCTTGGGTTTGTCTCCTCCTCCTGCTCTGCGGGGGGAAAACCGCTGCACCCAAAGCGAGAGCAGCTGCGAGCAAGGGGGCAGGGCGCCGGCTGGCAGGCTAGCCAAGAGTTCGAACCTTTCTCTGGGGTCGCTGGCCTCGGAGACGAGAATGGACCAGAACAAGATCTCGTCCCGGGGCTGCAGATCAGACCAGGTGCCACGACTCTAGCCCAACATCCCGGCATCTCTAGCCATCTCCCTGGTTCTTTTCTGGTCTGATAAAACGTGCATCAAAGATAGTTCAACTAAACCAGCCACCTCGCGCGGAGATCTGGACATCGGTGTCTGAGGATCCCCAGAACAACGAGTAGTTTTTGTTTTCTTTCTTTTCTTTCTTTCTTTCTTTCTTTCTTTCTTTCTTCCTTCCTTCCTTCCTTTCTTTTCCCACGAGGAAAAGTTACGCTATTCTTTCCCTCCGCAGTATGAATCGTTATGCCCCTTCTCCCCAAATCTGGCGCGAGATAAGTCACTGTCCCCGTCCACGCCACCCCCACTCGGGCTCTGGGTGTGGACAGGGCGGGAGAAAGAGTATATGGGAGCTTAAAGCATGAGGTCATGGGTTGAAGAGGCTGCTGCCAAAAGCAGCGGAGGTGGTGTGTATGCGCGTGTGCATGTGTGTGCGCGCGTGCGTGTGTGGGTGTGTTTGGAGGGGTAACGGTTCTCCATCTTCAGCACTGGAAAGCCCTCGATCTAATTCTATAAATTCTAAAACACCTGGACCAGAGAGGTCCCCTGAGAGAAAAAGAAAGGGGCTCGGGTCTGTTTAGCTCAGTGAACCTCTGGTTCATGCCCCATCCTTTCAACTGAGCAAATAAATCCTGGGGACAGAGAACAGGGTCGTAGAGAGTGCTCACCCTTACTTTCTCAATCCCCTCCCTCCATCAGGACTGCAGCCCCTGAGTCCCACACCCCAGGTTACTGCCCTTTAAACCCTGCAAGTCCCTCCCGGGTGCCCTCAGAATAAAGCAGATTCCCCACGAAGGGGCGGGGGGGGGGTACGGGTTTCGCCTTTGCAGCCCCTCTCTTCCTTGTGCATAAGCTTTGCCACTGCCCTATTCCTGAGTAGGGGCTTCCTAAGCATTGGTCTACCTGATTTTTCGAGACCTTGTTGGACATTCAATGTACCAGTTCACTGACCCTATCTCCAAGAAGCCTTTCAGAAGTTACACCTTCATCTTCAGCTACCCTGGGTTGACGGGTCTTTCTCTAGACCTTCTGGCAGCCTGGCTGGTACAGAACTGGCCCTAGGGAGGCCCTTTGCCGAACTTGAGAGCCACCACTGCCCCGGGCCTGATGTCCCCTAAGGGACTTGGATCAAACCTTTTGAACTCTTGGTTTCCTCAAGAGACCCTGAGAAAGCAGTGCCCTGCCAGCCTACCCTCCCAACCTGAGCTCCCTCACCTCCAAAGCCCAGCATACATACCCATACACCACCGCGGGAGGAAAGGTCTCTAAAACAAAAGCTCCTCCCTGGGCCAGATAAGAAACCCAAATAGATAAGGATTCTGGCTGCAGAGTAAGTTAGCTGGCCCCAGGTCTCATACAGACATTTACAATGCAGGTTTGCAGGGACTCCTAGACCACAGACTGCAGAAGGCTGGGGGTTTGTTTCTTGCTACCACACAGCCACCTTCTCAACCCCATGCCTCCAGAGCCCACGGGGTTCACGGGGAGCAGAGAGGCAGTGTTGCTAAATAGTTAGCCCAGCAGACTTTGAGCAACCTCTCTGGAATGGTGGCCCCTACAATAAATTGACATGGTGACATGGTGTGGCTTAAACGGGTTAATATTTACAAGCCTTAAAACACTGTGACAAGTTCTTGTTTGTTTTTTAATGGAGTCCAGTCACACACACACACACACACACACACGAAAATTATGTTCCCCAGAATCTGAAATTATTTAAGCAAAATTATCTTTGCCTTAAATGATTGGAACACAATAAAGACATACATAATAGAAAGACCATATTAGTCAATTAAATCAACTTTTTAAAAACACTTTTACCTATTTTATGTGTGTCTGGTTGGAATATGGAGTTCAGAGGCCAACTAGTCAGCAATTGGTTCTCATGTTCCACCTAGTGGGGTCCAGGGATCAAACTCATGTCCTCAGGCTTGGTGGAAGGCACCTTTACTCACTGGCCTTGACCAATGAAATAGACTCTTAAAGGCCACTCACAGAGTGAGTTGCTTGATCCCCTAAAAGGGCTATAGAATTTTAACTTATTTTGGCACAGGACTAGAATTAAGTTTAGTCTATATTATACTATATAATTGATCTGTGGTTAATTGGTTGGTTGGTGGGTTGGTTGGTTGGTTGGTTGGTTGGTGACACAATCTCACTATGTAACCCTGGTTAGCCTGAAACTCTCTATGTAACCCAGACTGGCCTGGAACTCACAGCGATCAACCTGCCTTGCTTCCCAAGTGCTGGGTTTGAAGGAGTATGCCACCATACTCTGATATGAATTTTTAAAATGAGAGTCAAAGGGCTGGAGAGATGGCTCATGGGTCAAGAATATGGCTGCTCTTCCAGAGGACCTAGGTTCAATTCCCAGCACCCACTTGGTGGTCCACAGTCACCAGTGACTCCAGTCCAGGGGTGGGGGAGGGGGATCTGATGCCCTCTTCTGGTTTCCATGGCACTGCATACGGGTGGTACACAGACATACATGGAGGCAAAACATCCATTCACATAAAACTTTTTAAAAATGAAAAGAGAGTCAGAAAGAGGATGACTAATATTAAAATATTGCCTCAGATCTTTTTAACTGAAAGCTACTCCTGTGCACCCCAGTGAGGCCCAGTGACCACTGCACAAAATACAGAAGTTGCTGACAAAGCTGTTAGATTTTAATTGTAAAATTCTTGACACTTACCGCCATGGTAAGATGTTTTAAAATATAATTATTTCATCTCCTCCTCATTTTGAATGGGCATAATTCCTTTACATGGTACCAAGTTAAAATCAACAGCAAGAAGCCTCTTCTCCATCCTCTACGCCACCCACTTCATTTCCCTAGGTAGAAGCAGATTCCCAAGTGAAGGCTATGTCCACCTGTTTCCCAGTGGAAGCCATGCAAGACTTGTGGGATGCTTATTTAAATCTTTATGTGCAGTTCTCCTTTGCCTGCCCTGGCAGAGACACAACTTTACTCTTTCCCTTCCCACCCCATTAGCCAAATAACAAACTCTGTTGACAGTGGTTACCTGAGCTACTGATAAATGAAAATGGTTAATTAGTTTGTGGGTCTTTCTCCTTGGCACTAATATCCACTAACATTAACTGAGCACTCTGTGTGTGTGTGTATACATGTCCTTGTGGATGTATGCTGAGTATACATTCATGTGAAGGCCAGGCATCTTCAACAATCTCCCCTCACCTTGTTTTTTGAGACAGGGTCTCCCAGCGAAACTAGAGCTCCCAATTGAGCTAAATTAGCTGATCATCAAACTTCAGGAGTCTCCCCAGGGCTGGGATCACAGGCGCACACCACCAGGCTCAGATTTTGATGTGGGCGCTGGGGATCTGAACTCAGGTCCTCGAGCTTGCACAGCAATCCCTTCACATCTAACCTACTTCCCAGCTCCCTTCCTCTTCCTGTGTGCTAAACACTAAACACAGATAATAATCTGCCCTTCGCACCATCACTACCCCCAGTTTACAGATGCAAACCGAATTGGAGGCTGAGGGAGCTTTATGTAACTTTCACCAGTTCTCCACTAGACCAACCTGAACATCTCCTTTCCCCCCAATTCCAGCCCTCTCACTTCTTTGCCGGGGAAATTCCAGTAGTGCCTGAGCAAGAACACCACTTCCACGTGCACGGGCTCATCCAGTGCATACAAAGAAGGGCTCTTCCACCTCGCTTCTCACCTCCACCCGGCTTCGTGCTCATTCTATTTGGATGGAAGAAGACCCAGTGGCCCCAGTGTTGGTTTTCCAAAAAGAAAGTTCATTTCTGAGGCCACGTGGGTTCTTTGCCTATCTCAGGGGCAGATCAGAACGGACCAAAAATGGAAACACAGCAATTCATAACCAAAGAAAATGTTTCTATGCAGTCAGTTCTGGTGGACTGCTCTAGGAGCAATGTTTCTGCTCTGAAGTTAAATACCCGGATTATTCCTTATTAAGTTTTACAGTTTTGTTCATTTTGTGTGCATGTGTGATTTGACTGCATGTATGTGTGTTTATGTACATGTGTGGTTTAACTGCATGTATGTGTGTGCACCATGCACATTCCTGGTGCCCAGGGAGGTCAGAGAGGCTGTTAGCTCCCCTGGGACTTAGAGTTAGAGATGGTTGTGAGCCCCCACGTGGGTGCTGGGACCTGAATGGAGTCCTCTGGAAGAGCAGCTTGTCCTCTTCTGCTGAGCCATCTCTCCAGCTCCTTAAATTTCTTTTTCATATGACTTTGCTCTGAAATGAAAGTTTGTCCTTTGAGAGAAAAAAATATCTGCATTTCAAGGAAAAGATAGGATAGTCTATTTAATAACTTCAAGAAAATGAACCCTTCCATATAATTCTTACCTTTGGTTGTCTCCATGTATGTACATGCTCAGTGGTTAAGAACACTTGCTGTGCTTGCAGAGAACAGAGTTCAGTTCCCAGCACCCACATTGGGCAGCTCACCACCACTTATAACCCCAGGTCCTAGGGATCTCCCACCCTTTTCTGACCTCTATGGGCACCTACAGCCACATGTTCATACACACATAAATAAAAATAATTTTTCCCTTTTTCTTTTCTTTGGTTTTTTGTTTGTTTGTTTTGAGTTATTTGTTTTGTTTCAAGACAGGGTTTCTTTGTGTAACCTGGCTGTCTTAGAAGTAACTCTGTAGACCACACTGGCCTCGAACTCACAGAGATCTTCTGACCTCTGCCTCCCAAGTGCTGAGACTAAAAGCATGAGTCAACACATCCAGCTAAAAACAATTCTTAAAAATTACTTATCTCGCCGGGCGGTGGTGGTGCACACCTTTAATCCCAGCACTCGGGAGGCAGAGGCAGGCAGATCTCTGTGAGTTCAAGACCAGCCTGGTCTACAAGAGCTAGTTCCAGGACAGGCTCCAAAGCCACAGAGAAACCCTGTCTCGAAAAACCAAAAAAAAAAAAAAAAAAACTTATCTCTACTTCAACTATCCCCACTGCTGTAGGAGGAATCCCAGGAGTGGCAGCAGGACTCCAGGAGGGGTTTTGAAGAGGCATATGAGTTTAAAAGCGCTGCTACATGAATTCAGGGGAAAGGTTCAGCGACGGGCAGGAGAGAGTAGCAACACAAGGCTGCAGGGTGTTTCCCATTCTTCTGTTTCTTTGCCATCTTTGAGTCCGTCACAACCAACATAATAAAAATCATAATGCAGGACTTACAGAATTCCCATTTTAGAGCCATTATATGAAGCAAGTATAATTTACCCAGAGTCACTTCAACTCCTAGATTGTTAAGGATGGTGTTGAGAGAGCTGGCTTACCCAAGACCAGAGGCCCAACTGGTATTTGTTTAGTAATACTGAGAGATGGCTATCTCTGTGTCAGGCAAGTGTCTAGCCAGAGAGAAAATTCATCCCAGACTATAAACTGCCTCTCAGTTTAAGTCATACTGGAAAAAAAAAAAAAAACTTAAACTAAATTCAGATATTGAATAGATTCTCCCCCCCCACACTTTCCTGGTCCCTTTGCCTTTCTAAATGAGCTCTAAAACAGCTTACCCATGCTTACACGAGTCCTGGTGGGGAGCTGGCAGGATGGCTCAACAGTAAGAATACACAGCACGAAAGCCCCAAGTCCAGAACCCATGTGAAAAGCTGCACGGGATGGCATGTGTCTGTAATCCCAGCTCTCCTACAGCAAGATAAAAGGCAGAGAAGAACTGCCCAGGAGTTCTTGGACCAGCTTGCCTGGAGCACACAGCACAGTGGCACAAACAAGAAAACAGGCAACTGCCTCAAACACAGTGAAGGGACCGAACCAACTCCCAAAAGTTGTCTGCACACGCACACACACACACACACACACACACACACACACACACACACACACACACATCTGCTGACCTCTACATGTGTGTGCGCGTGCACACACACACACGAATAATGACGATTTTAAAAAATAATTTATTTACTTTTATGTGCCAATGGTGTTTTGCCTGCATGTATGTCTGTGTGAGGGTGTCAGATCTTGGGGTTACAGACAGTTGTGAGCTGCCATGAGGGTGCTGGGAATTGAGCCCGGGTCCTCTGGAAGAGCAGTCAGTGCTCTTAACCACTGAGACATCTCTTCAGCCCAATATATATTTTTTTAATTGAAAAAAAATCCTATTGGAATTTTCACTGAAATTTCATAAAATGTCTATATTATGTTGGAAGAATTGTGAGTGTGTGGTGGGTGAGCTAGCCCCATCTCTTGGTTCTCTAAATAGATTAGACTGGCTTCCTACTCGCTACTCAGCCGGAGGTGGCCTTGAGCTCTCAGTATTTCCTAGGCCTCCACAGTGCTCCTAATACAGGCGTGTGCTGCCACACCTGCTCTGGACTTTTAGTATAAAAAATTGTTATTATTTTCAATGGTTTCTAACTGAGGCTTTGGCTATTTCATAGCTCTGCAATGTTCTCTTGGCTGCTGGTTTACCTCTCCAGCCCGCAGTTTGCTGGATTTCTCACTCATTGTAAGTTTCCAATTACTGTTTGTACATTTGCCTGCTTCTCTGATGAGACGGTCCTTCCTGTTTGTCCCGAGAGCATCCATCCACGGGGCTTAGTGTCTGTTTGAGAGTGCATCTCACCATCACATCTTAGTTATCTCGAAGTCGGAGTCTTTGAACTTGTTAGATGAGATTTCCCGGTTCTTTGTCAGCTAAATACTTTGGGGTTCCATCCTGAACATCTCAGGCTAAACCCTGAGTGTGCTGAGATGCAGAGTCTAGTGGAACACAGCACAGCAGAACCCAGCTGGAAAACCCAGCAGCATGAATGGAAGAGAAAGGTGGAAGGAGAGGACCCACAGGTGCCGTGGCACGAGCCAGTCACCCTCCCCCTCAACACACATGCGAACGTGAAATTAAATTAAAGATGCAAACTGCTTTGAAGAAGTTGGAGAGATGGCTCAGTGGTTAAGAGCACAGGCTGCTGCGGTCACAGAGGAGCACGGCGACCCTCACAGAGGGCTCGTGTTCAGTTCCCAACACCCACACAGCCGCTCACAGCCATCTGTAACTCTACTTTCAGGGCATCTGATCCCCTCTCCTGTCCTCCATAGGCTCCTGCAGGTATACGGTGCGCGTAAACTCACACATATGCACACATTCACATATAAAATAATAAAGAAAACTCTAAAAAAAATAAGTAAATAAAAATGACTTAAGATGAGAATTCCTCTGCACATTTTTGAGGTTTATTTTAACATCACACAGTAGATGTGCCCATAAGTTTGTGTTGAATTCTGTTACTTTATAGTGAATGGAGTGAGGGGGCACTGGTCTGCTCATGTATTGTCATATTTAAATTTTTATTTTATGTTATCAAATGTGTGTGTCCCTGAGTGCATATATGTGCGCCACATGTATGCAGGAGCCCTTAGCTGTCAGAGGAGGGCGTTGGATACAACGTCAGCGGGGAGTGGTTATGGCTATCTGAAGACGCTGAGCAGTTAACACGTGGTCACTGCAACAGAGGAATTGCTGTGGGGGAATTCCAGCCTCAGAAAGGCCGCCACCTACTCTGTCACGTGACTCCAGGTGTTGGTCTGACTTCCTACTCAATTCAAGGGCAGGTTGTACCTTAAGGGGTTTGAGTGTTAGGGAGTGTATTAGTCAGGGTTCTTTAAAGGGAGGGAGAGAGAGAGAGAGAGAGAATGAGAGAGAGAGAGACAGAGAGAGAGTCTGTGTGTGTGTGTGTGTGTGTGTGTGTGTGTGTGTGTGTGTGTGTGTGTGTGTGTGAGAGAGAGAGAGAGAGAGAGAGAGAGAGAGAGAGAGAACTTATTTGAGTGGCTTACAGGCTGTGGTCCAGCTAACCCAGTTAGATGAGCTAAGTTGGTGAAGTGCTTAACATACACGGGATCCTACGTTCAATCCCAGCACCACATTAATCAGGCACAGTGGCTGGTGTCTGTAATCCAAGCTCTCAGGGGATGGAGGCAAACGGATCATAAATTCGGAAGATCAAGCTTATCCTTGGCTACAGAGGGAATCTAAGGCCAACCTGAGCTAAAGAAAGACCCGAGGAGGAGGAAGAGGAGAGAAACCATAATTAGAAACAGTGAATTAGGTATGAGAGTTTAGAAAGGGCTCCTTTAAAGGCTTCTTTGTTTTTCCTTTCATTGGATGTATAAGTGCCTGAGTGTGTATGTGTGTGCATCATGTATGTACTTGTGAGCTCAGGAGCCAGGGAGGTGTTAGATTCCTGAAACTAGTGTTACAGAGGCTGGTTAAACCCAGTGTGGGTGCTAGGAACTGAATCCAGGTTTCTACAAAGCAGAAATTGCTCCTGGACTTTGCCGTTTCTCTAGCCCTGGAAGAGACGCCTTACTGGCAGTCTGAAAGGCTAGACTTCACTGTGCAGATGTCACCTGGTGCTTAAGGGAGTGACAAGCCTGACCAAAGGATGGAATTTCTCATTTTTCCTTTTTACCTCTCTTAACATGAATTTTAAATTTACCAAGAGGAAGATATATTTCCCAATTAATATAACAGGAGAATTCTTAAAACTACTTTTACTTTATTTTCATATATATGTTTTTGTTTTTTGATACAGGGTTTCCCTGTAGCTTTGGAGCCTCTCCTGGAACTAGCTCTTATAGACCAGGTTAGCCTCGAACTCAGAGATCCACCTGCCTCTGCCTCCCGAGTGCTGGGATCAAAGGCGTGCGCCACCACCACCTGGCTTCCTCCATGTGTTTTAAGGTTTATTTTTATTATGTATGTGTGTGTGTGCATGCACATGCCTGCATGCAAGCGCGTTCGTGTGGGTTGGTGCACCTCACTGCAGATGCCCTTGGAGGAAAAGGCATCAGATATCCTGGAGCTGGAGTTACCAACAGTGAAATGAATGTTCAGTTCTACAGGCACAGTCGGCGCTCTGAAAACCATGCAGCCATCTCTCTAGTTCCTTGTTTTTGTTTTGTTTGAAACAGAGACTGCTAGTATTTGAAGGGTACAATTTGATGAGCTTTGAAATAAGTGATGCTTATGGAAACATCAGCATGAATGAGATAATGGATATATCATCAAGCCCAAAGCTTTCCCGGGCCTCTCACCTGCCCTTGCCTGCCTCTTGTCCAGCCCTCCCACACCTCCCCTACTGCTGCCCCCATTTTTCTTGTATATTTACTTGTTTTATTGCATTTATTTACTTCCTTATTAACTTTGTGTAGAGGAGCACATGCCATGCACATGTGCAGAGGTCGGAGGACAACTTGTGGGAGTCGGTCCTCTCCCTCCACCATGTGAGTCCTGGGGATTGAGCTCAGAACCGTCAGGCTTAGCAGCAAGCGCCTGTGTGCATGAGGCGCTGGCCCACCACATATTTTTATTCATCTGGTTGTTTAAGGCAGAAAGGCAAATCCTGTTGTTCTGACTTGCCCACAAGTAGAAGCTTCCAGGCCCTTTTCTTTTTTAAAACAGAAAAATAGTAACAGCCCCCACATAAAAGATCACTCTCAGAGCAAGTGTAGTTTTGGGTTGAGAAGCTGGAAGACTGATATTCCACAGAGAACCCCAAAATCTGAAGAGCGCCAGTGAAGAACACAGCTGACAGGCGCCTCCAGGCCAGAAGAATTTTTCTTTCCGAGTCACCAATACCCTCTCTGGTTGCCATCATGATACCAAAGTCATGCCCCACAGAAAATGACCCAGGTTCCACACACTTGACTCACCGAAAGCCTACAGTGAGACCAGCTCCCTTTGGTTTCCGTTTCAGTCTTTTGGCCACCTCCGAAGAGAGGTGAACCCTGACTGTGCTGAGTGTGCACTCGGTGGGCCCAAGCGAAGTTTCTGTATGAACGCAAGAAGAGTTCTGTTGGTCACATGGCTTCAGCAACAGAGCTCACTGTACACTTGCTGTGTGTGGTCTGTGCATGGTGGTAGTTTGCGGATCCTGCATCCATGCCCCCCACACCTCTGCCAGGCTCTGGAAGATCCCAAGCTGCTTTGTCACCCAAAGCTGAGCCCACGAATGCCTCCCCAGGCCTCTTGGCTCAGCCATCCGTTCCCTCTGAAGTACTTGCTAGTTGTACATTTTGCTCTCAATGAATTCCTTTCCTTACTCAGCATTTTCCTAATGTGTGTGCTGCCTTCTAGATGTAACCGTAAACACTTCACAGACAAAATGTATTAACATTAATGTCCTTTTCTTAGCCTCATGCAGGTCTGGCCAGCCTCAAACTTGCTATATAACCTTGAACTTCTAATCTTCCTGCTTCTGCTTCATGGGTGCTAGGATGGCCAGGTATGCCATCAAACACAGGGTATGCGGTGCTGGCGTGGAACCAGGGTGTCGCATATGCTTAGCAAGCACTCTATCGGGCTTCACCCCTGTCACAGTGAGCTTCGTCTGTCACCTTGACACACTGGGAGAAGGGAACTTCAGTCGAGGAAAGGCACAGGAACATACCTGTGGGACATCTTCATGACTCATGATTAATGTGGGAGGGCCCAGCCCACTGTGGGTGATGTCACCTGGGCAGGTGGTCCTGAGTTGTATAAGATTGGCAATAGAACAATGGGAACAAGCCAGTACACAGTGTTCCTCCACGGTCACCCCTTCGGTTCCTGCTTTTCTGTCCTGACCCTCCTCAGCAGGGAACTGTGGCTGGGACCTTCTGCCAAATAAACCCTTCCTTCCCCAAGGTGCGTCTTTGGGTCATGATGGTTATCATGGCACCAGAAAGAAGAACAACCCCCAACCTGTTGGTAAATAGTTCAAAGTATAACCTGCTCTTTGTATCAAACAGCACTAGTTCATACTGGAAATGTGTAGTCTGGAAAAGTCCCCTGATACAGACAAGACAAAGAAGAATTTTTAATTCCTCATAGGTTCACAACCCAAGAATAACTACTGTTAACACTTTGTATGTATTATATACCAAACAGGAAGCCTATTTTCCCTAAGAAGCTCAATTTTTAATGAACTGATTCGTTGACATACAAACAGCCGGGGCCAGCAAGATGACTGGGTGGGCGCTGCCAAGCTAAAGACCTGAGTTGTATCCCTGGCACCCACATGGTGGAAGGAAAGAACCAACTCCTGAAAGTTGTCCTCTGACCTCCCTACAGGCATTATGGCGCACACACACAGAGTCAAAGATAAGTAATGTGAAATAAAAAATTTTAAGAAATATAAACAATCACAATTAGAATAGTAAGAGACCTGGCTGCTCTTGCAGAGGACCCAGGTTTGGTTCCCAGAACCCAGCTGGTGGCTCACAACACCTGTTACTCCAGGTCTAGGGGACTCTATTCTAGTGGGACACCAGGGATATACATGGTGCACAGACACACACGCGGACAAAGTATTCATACACATAAAGCATAAAGAAATAAATCTTAATTTTTTAAAAAAGTTATCCCCCTCAATGGCCTCTACCACCTGAAGTGAAGCGGGGTCTCCAATCTGCAACAGAATTGTCAGCACCTGGGAGGTTGTTAGAAACACAAGCTCCCCTACAACTACTGAATTCCGGGAACCTGTGGCAGTAAACCCAATGTGACTTTACCAGGTGGCATGTGATGTTCAGTTCTCCAATTCTTCAGAGGCCTTAAAGCACCAGATTCTCATGTTTATCCAGTTCTGTCTCAGCAGTTGGTGCTTATCCAGATAGATTTTTTTGTTTGTTTGAGACAGGATTTCATGTAGCCCAGGCTGGCCTTGAACTCACTGTGTCGTGGAGGAGTACCTTGAACTTCTGATTCTCCTGGCTCTCCTTCCTCATTGCTAAGGTTACAGCTGTATCCTGCCACGCCCCGAGGCAAGTGCTCTGCCAGTTCAGCTATGGCTCCAACCCCCAGACTTTCCCTGAGAGAGTAAAACATTAGAGACCATTTTAGGCTTCCTCCAAATCCCTTCTTTGCACAGTTTGTGCTTTTACTCCATATTCATTTATCCACAAACAACATATGACATTATTTTGAAGATTTTTAAACTATTCAAATGGCGTTACACTCCACACACCCTACAATTAGATTTTCTATATTGTTTTTAAGATTTATCTATGTGCAGCCACAAAGCCAAAATTTGTCATTGTAATGGTTGTATAATATTCCCATGTGAAGATATATTGGATTAATTTGAACTTTTGCCAATGACATTTAAATGTTCCCAGGTGGTTTAGTTTTTCATTACAAAAAGTAATGCTGAGCCAACGCATGGTGGTGCATGCTTTTAATCCCAGCACTTGGGAGGCAGGGGCAGGTGGGTTTGAGGCCAGCCTGGCCTACAGAGCGAGTCCCAGAACAGCCACAGCTACACAGACAAACCCTGTCTAGAAAAAAAAACAAACAAATAAATAAATCAAATAAAATTGGTCCACAAAATGGTTGCACCAAAAATCTACCCCCCACACCAATGCTCGGTATTACACTTTTAAATTTTTACTAGTGTCAGGGCTCAGAGGTTAAGAGCACTGACTGCTCTTCCAGAGGTCCTGAGTTCAATTCCCAGCAACCACATGGTGGCTCACAACCATCTGAAATGATAT
This sequence comes from Ondatra zibethicus, assembly GCA_004026605.1. Lineage (NCBI taxonomy): Eukaryota > Metazoa > Chordata > Mammalia > Rodentia > Cricetidae > Ondatra > Ondatra zibethicus. Next base: position 39,618 of record PVIU01016925.1, read on the forward strand.
CTGGCACCCTCTTCTGGTGTGCAGGTGTACATGGAAGGAATGTTGTATACATAATAAACAATAAATCTTCAAAAAAAATTTTTTTACTAGTTTCAACTGGGCATGGGGACTCTAATCCCAGCATTTGAGAAGCTAACATAGAGGGATTACCATAAATTCAAAGCCAGCCTGGGCTACATGGTAAGTCTCAGGCCAGCCTGGTCTATAGAGTAACACCTTGTCTCTCCCACCCCTGATAGGGGAAAGAACTCAGAATGAGAACAAAGAAATCTTTTTGCAAATTTGGTGAGCACAACAGAGCCCTTCAGCACTGGGACAAGTTCAGCATCCCTTCATTCCTGGTGGGACTGGACATCTCTCTTGTCATATCCTGTTTGGGCTTAAAAAACAAAGCTAGTCTACATTTGAATGAGGACACAAATTTCTGATATTAGCTCCATTTTCTTTCTGTACCTAGGACCCCGTGTGCACTGGGCAAGTGCCGTCCCACAGAGCTGCCTCCCTGGCACTTCTGTGCCCAGGACCTGTGTGCGCTGGGCAAGCACCTTCCTGCTCAACAGTCTCCTGGCACTTCATCTCTCTGCGTGTTTTGATTGTCAATGCTGGGTCTTGAGCTTTGGCTGAGTTAGGCAAATGCCTCACCCCTGGGCTTCCTATATATTTCTGAAAGAACAATTTGATGGGAAAATTGCTAAGGGAAAGGAGAGAGAGTGGGGGGGATTCTGATGAGAAAGGAAGAGTTAGGGATGGACTGGTTACCTTACTCATATCTACTCTGCTGGCTTTGCCACTTGTCCATGGCTGGAGATCAAGCCTGGGAAAGGTTATAGTCCAATTACCTGAGGAAGCTTTTCCTGGTCCTGAGGTTGGGTGCACACCTTTAATCCCAGCACTTGGGAGGCAGAGGCAGACAGAACTCTGTGAGTTCAAGGCCAGCCTGATCTACAGAGAGAGCTCCAGCCAGGGCTAACAGAGAAACTCTGTCTTGGGGAGGGGAGAAGATTATTGAAAATAACTCTCTCCAGGTGGTGGAGGACACCCACAGGCTCCACTGGTGCCACTGGGCCCAGGTGGGTGGAAGACACTTGAGATGTTCCTGCCTGTAGCACAGGCCATAGGCCAGGTATGAGGCACACGGGAGAGGACCCTCACCTGCAGCCACATTGCATGTGTGGGGCAAGTCCCACTACAATGGAGAGATGGTAGAGAGAGAAGTGGAATGGCTTGGCACTGTAAAGAAAGCAGAACTGGAGATTCAAGGTTGGCGAGAAACAGACTGAGTGGGTAGCCTACACTGCCACCTGAGGCCACAGTGATGCCCTGGCACATACTGTCGCAGAGGACTGTGCCTGGGTCTGTGGCCCTGCAGCAGCTGTGGTCTGGGTCGATGTCTGTCACCCGTGTTACCAGCAAAAGCCATGGGGACAGCCCTCTTCTGGGCTACCACCTGGGGCCATGCTGATGTCCAAGGGCTGCACAGAACTGGCCCCAGCCCTCACTGATGGAGTTTTCCTGCCTGCCAACCAGCTTCCAAAATAACTACACTGAGACGTATTACTAATTGTAAATGTTCGGCCGATACCTTAGGCTTCTTACTAACTAGCTCTTAAAACTTAAATAACCCATATTTCTTATCTACGCTCTACCACGTGGCTCGGTACCTTTCCTCAGCATGGCATGCTTATCTCGCTTCTTCCTGAGTCTCCTGGGACTCTGTCCTTCTTCATCCCAGAGCTCTCTTCCTGCCTAGCTATTGGCCATTTAATTCTTTATTAAACCAATGAGAGCAACACATCTTCACAGAGTACAAAAAGGTCATTCCACAACAGAGATCTGGTCCCATCCCGCGACTGGACGGTGAGAAGTGGCACCTAGGGGTACAATCAGGAGAGAGCCTCCACTTTACCTGGGCAGCACAGTAGAGAGGACCCTGGTGGTAGGAACATAGGTGAGCAGCACAAAGGGAGAGCTGAACCTGCCCCAGGTCGGCCATGTGTTGGCATGGGCCCCATGTCGGCCGTGTGTTGGCATGGGCACGGAAGATATGCTCCACCCAGCCGAAGAGCACAAGAGAAGAACTAGCCCCACCAATTGCTGACTTCGACTCTCAGGTACACTGGCCCTGCCCCTTGCCAAGGGCAGTGCTGGAGAGTTGGCCCTGGTGATGTGGGGTTGGGAGAGCTGACCATGAAGGCATGCCCCTAGCCAGCCACCACAGGCAGGAGAACTCGCCTCACCCCTCACCTGGGCAAAGTGGAAGAATTGGCCCTGGTGTCACCATCGTAAGAGAGCAGGTGGCCTGACCAACTCAGCTGCCACCCAGGCCCAGACCCAGGACTTAGAGTTGGCCACTCCAACATCCACCTCATCTAAGAACTGTTGGATCCCGTGAAGGGGTCGGTCCTGCAGATCCAAAGCTGCAGAACCTCCATGACACAGGGCAACAAGAGGATATCTGAGAGGAGTCCCAGCGAGGCCCAGTGTCTAGAGTGTAGCAGAAGGCAGAGGTAGAACCAGGCTCAGACAATTGTACGGCTTGTCCCCAGATGGTGACGCTGTTTGGAGAGGTTACAGAAGTGGAGAATTGCTAGAGAAAGTACGTCACTGAGGGGCAGGCTCTGAGAGTTTAAAGCTTTATCCCACTCCGGTTTTTGCCCCTGCTTCCTGCCTGAGTTTAAAGACGTGAACTTCTGCGGTCTTGACCCTGCTTCCGTGCCTGCCGCTTGCTGCTGCGCTTTCTGCCATGATGGAAACAGCTGCTCTGGAACCATGAGCCCCCAATACATTCTTCCATAATTTGTTTCTGGTCATGTGTTTTATCACAGCAATAGAAAAATAACCAATATTTCACCTAAGTGTGAGGACCCGTGTTTGACCATCAGCACCCATGTAAAAAGCTGAGCCCAAACAGGCATCTCTAATCCCAGTACTTGAGAGGCAAGGCCAGGAAGTTCCTTGGAGCTCATTGGCCAACCAGTGTACCTGACCCGATAAGTTCCAGGTTCAGTGAGAAACTTGTCTCAAAAAAAAGAAAAGAAGGAAGGAAGGAAGGAAGGAAGGAAGGAAGGAAGGAAGGAAAGAAGGAAGGAAGGAAGGAAGGAAAGAAAGAAAGAAAAAAGAAAAAGAAAAAAAGAAATGTTTTTGGGGGGTGGTGCCTGAGGGATGTAAGAGCACATATTGTTCTTGAGACAACCCGAGTTTGGTTCCCTGTACAGAAGGCTGATAGCTCACATCCTTCTGTAACTCCAGCTCCACAGGGTCTGACACCATCTCCAGGACTCTGAGAACACCTGCATTTACACATATGCATACCCCCACACATATATACACATAGAATAAGAATCAACATAATCAAGTCCAAATGGATCAAAGACCTCAACATAAAGCCAGCCACACTGAACCTTATAGAAGAGAAAGTGGGAAGTACTCTTGAATGCATTGGCACAGGGAACCACTTCCTAAATAGAACCCCAGCAGCACAGACACTGAGAGAAACAATTAATAAATGGGACCTCCTGAAACTGAAAAGCTTCTGTAAAGCAAAGGACACGGTCAACAAGACAAAACGACAGCCTACAGAATGGGAAAAGATCTTCACTAACCCCACATCAGTCTGATCTCCAAAATATACAAAGAACTCAAGAAATAGGACACCAAAAGATCACATAATCCAATAAAAAAAATGGAGTACAGACCTAAACAGAGAACTCTCAACAGAGGAATCTAAAATGGCTGAAAGACACTTAAGGAAATGTTCAACATCCTTAGTCATCAGAGAAATGCAAATCAAAACAACTCTGAGATTCCATCTTACACCTGTAAGAATG
>PVIU01016926.1:0-43507 GCA_004026605.1 Ondatra zibethicus
TGTGTGTGTGTGTGTGTGCAGGCCTGCATGTGTTGTGGCACACCCACAGAGGTCTGAGAACAACGTTGGGTGCTATTCTTCCCCTTCCACCTCGCTGAGGCAGCATCCCTGTTGTCTTCCCATTGCCTGCACCAGAGTCTCCCGTCTGGTCCTCCAGTCTTGCTGTAGGAGAGCTGAGGTTACAGACACATGCTACAGCCCCCCCACCACCACTCGTCTACATCAGTTCTGGGGCTCCAAACCCAGGCCCTTACACGCAGCAAGCACTTTAGCCACTGAGCCATCTCCCCAGCCCACAGCCGGGTCTTCAGGGTGTTGTGTGACTTTCCTATTCACCCTACGCAGAAACTAGAGACACACCTAAAAAATGACTACTCCCACCTGGCTGTGGGAATTGATGAGTCTATTGGGGTCACTTACAGGAGCATGGGTGACTCAAAGGCAGCTACAGTCACCCAAAAGACCAGCAGGAAGCCGCAGCCTTGACGATCCCTGCATGCTTTGTGGTCAGCTTTCATGGAAGAGCTCCCTCTCTCTGGCAGCTGTTACTGCCTTGTGGCTGGAGCGGGGAACACGGAGTCTATAACTTTTCTGCATTGCCCTCATCTTTTTTTTTTTAAATTTAAGACTTTTATTTCGGAGGACTTCATCCATGAGCAGTGCCCCTCCCCTCCAACGCCCGAGGCTCCCTCCCAAGTTCATGATTGCGTCTTTAATTATTACTGCTATATGTACACATACATATGCACATGCACGCATATCTTCTTTATTACTGGTATGTGTACATATGTATATGCACATGCACACATATATAAGACCTACTGAGTTCGTTCAGCTTTGCTCATGTGTATATGTGTCCAGCCATGGCCACTTGGCACTAGACAACCTATATGGGAGGAGACTAATTCTCCCTCTCTCAACAGTCATTGGCCCCGTGTAGCTCTTCACCTAAGGGTGGAACCATGTAGTTTCCTCTGGCCACAGTGTCATGTCAGCCGGTGTTGACACTGTGCCAGTCTTGCTCAAGCATAACGTTGAGAGTTTCCAGGTATAGTTTCCCTGGCACTGTCTTGCAGCCAATGTCCTGGTCCTCTGGGTCCTGCAGTCTCCCCAGCCCCTCTTCTGTACTGCAGGTGTGCCAGCTGGGGGTGGAGCTTCCTGAGTCTTAGACACTTCACAGTCCCCCTGGGAGGGGCTAGCTCTGCGCCAGGGCGCACGTCAGTTTTGAAGAAATGTTACTGGCTTAGGAGGGAGGGGTCAGGTTCTGAGGACCACGTCAGAGCCCCGGGATCTTGTCAGATTTGGGGAGCATGTCAAGGCCTGAGCACACATTAGATCTTGGGAAGTACATTGGGTCTTGGGAGCAAAAATGTGGAGTCTTGATGTTCCAAGGTGAGAGCAGGAAGTCCCTGACTACAGCAGATACAGTTGCTAGTTTTTTAACAAAAGCCCATATTCCAGATGGGCACCTCATCCCCCATGGGAGCCTGGGGTTCTATGTACAGCACCTCATCACTGCATGGGAGCCTAGGGTTCCGTGTACAGAACCTCATCACCCATGGGAGCCTGGGGTTCCGTGTGCAGCACCTCATCACCCATGGGAGCCTGGGGTTCCGTGTACAGCACCTCATCACTGCATGGGAGCCTAGGGTTCTGTGTACGGAACCTCATCACCCATGGAAGCCTGGGGTTCCGTGTACAGCACCTCATCACCCATGGGAGCCTGGCGTTCCGTGTGCAGCACCTCATCACCCCACAGGAGCTTAGGTTCCATGTTCAGACACAGCCTAAGCTGTGGTTTTCAGGCTTTCTGCTCACCCATAACACCTGGCAGGCTATGTGCACTAATTTCTAATTAAGAGCACCGCTCCCCACTGCCTGCCTGAGAAACTCAGGTCACTCAGGGCTGTGCCCCCACAGCTCTGCTGAAGAGCCTTCCTCTCCTATAAGTATCCAATCCACAGTGGGACAGTCCGGTGACACCAAGAAAGCAGCACGTGACTTGTGACCTTCATGTGATGCCAACACCCCTCACCCACAGAGAGCCCTCTCCATGCACCACCCACAGTGGATGCCCTTGACCCTTGGCCCCGTGGTGTCTTCTAGTCCCCGTGGCACATGAGTCCTGGCTCGACCAGCTAGCCGTGCTGGTGGGTAGACGCCTAGGGTTGGTGGGGCTCTTGGTTTGCAGAACCTACAGCTGCAACACAGAGATGGGGCCATAGACTGATTTACAATGTTTCAGAGAGCCGTGTATGGGAACGTCATCTGATCTTTAAATTAGTTATGAGGCCAGATCCCACCAGCACAATTAGAACCCTCAGCTAATGATTATTTATGGTGTTTGGAATGTGCATTAACCCGATTATATTAAATATTAAACTCAATTGTAGTACACACATCTGTATTTACAGTGGGAGATACAGGGCAGCCCCCGCCCCCACCCCCCAGAATTCTCAGAAAGGTTCTGACAGAGCCAAGCAGGCAGGGCAGAAGCAAGCTGTTCTGGAAGAGGGCGGAGAGAGCCCAGGCCCAGGGATGGACAAGGGAAGGGCATTGTTGCCTCAGGTGGGGCAGAAAGTGACAGGCACTGTGGTTGTACCTGACCCTGATGAATCGGGATACTCAATCTATGTGTGTCCTCCTGCTGCCCACACAGACTCAGGGGGGATTAAAACATCCCATGTGCTCCTCATCTAGACCCAGCCATGAGGTTTTTAAAGTCTAGAGCCCATGGGAGACCAAGGCTGGTGTCCTCTCAGCTTGGCCTAGGTGGGGTAGGCAGGCCTGCAGGTTCCAGGCATAGGGACCCAGATAGGTGCCAACTCTGTCCTCGTTAGCCCATGTCTAGTCAGGAAGCTTTCCCAGCCTCAGCCTCCTCATCTATGGGAGAAAGCAGGAGTCATTACATTAGTGGACTCCGCCAGCCTTGAGGCACACAGACCACACAGGCAAGTGGGGGTATTTAGCATCTCAAACATTTGAAAATAACTTCATGAAGATTTAATTTGTATGTGATTGTGTTTGACTCTAATTGCCACTTAACAGCATCTAGAGTCACCTGGGCATGTCTGTGAGCGGTTGTCCTGTTGGCTTTAACTGAGATGGAAAGACACGCACTGTAGGTGGCACCATTCCCTGACTGGGATCCCGAACTGTGAATGGCGCAAAGTGGCTGAGCGGCAGCAAGCGTTCACCCCTCCCCACTTCCTGACCGTGGATCCAGTGTGGCCAGCCTTGCAGGCTTCCACAGCACAGTGGTTGCCATGTTACTGTGTGACATTATTCCTGGGGAGATGTGAAAGAATGTCTGCTTGGATAGGGAACTGGCAACAGACCAAAGTATGCAGATCACCAAATTCCGACTTGGTAAATCAATGAGTTTTATGGGGTTACTTACAGGAATATTGGTGAGGGGTTATTTACAGGAGCAGAAATGACTTAAAGCTGCATCACCAAAGCTCGCCTCGCATAAGTTCACAAGACTGGAAAACCTGGAGCACGCTGCACAACCTGCAGGCAGCTCAATAGATTGGAGTGTCCCCTCCAGGTGACTCGGTTGGGCTGAGCCTCTTCGAAGTAGCTGGGGTGTCCTCTGCTTCTACCAGACACCTCAGCTGAGAAGGTCTCTCCGCAGTTTTTATTGCTTATAAGTGCTTGGGAGCAAAGTAACCTAGTGAATCTGGTTAGTTTCAGGGACTTCCTAAAGCTACTGAGTTGTTTTCTTCCTGAGCTTAAGGCACTTCCCTGCAGGATGGACAGTTTCACCACTTCCCCTTTTAAGATCCTGTGTCTTGATAAATTTCCTCCAAATGGAAGTTTTTAACCTTACAGGAAACAGCTACATAACACACATTCACCTAACCGTGTGATCAGCCGCCTCATTGCCTCATGTTCCCGCCCACTGGGCTTATCCACCGGGATGGACTGTACCGTGAGCAAGAATAAGTCCTCTCTCCCTTAAATTGCTTTTGGCAGGGTACAAAAAATAAAAAATAAAAAAGCAACAGGAATAGACATTCAAGGCAGTGTAGTGTAGGTGGACTTTCCTTTCCTACCAGCCAAATAACCACAAATACTCCCAAATAACCACACAGACTTATTATTAATTATAAATGCTCGGACAGTGGACAATAGCTCAGGCTTGGTACTAGCTAACTCTCACACTTGAAATTAATCCATATTTCTTATCTACACTCTGCCACGTGACTTGGTACCTTTTCTCAGTACGGCAAGTTCATCTCCTGCTTCCTCTTCATCTCCTTGTACTCTGAGACTCCTCCTCCTCTTCTCTTCATGCTGTCTTGTTATCTGCAAGTCCTGCCTAACCTCTACCTGTCCAGTTATTGGCCAGTCAGCTTCTTTATTCAGCCAATCACAGCGACATATTTAAACAGTGTAAAGGGATTTTCCACAAGACAGTTGCCACCTATCGCCAGGGCAGTGGTCTCTAGCAAACTCCCAGGCCCAAAGCCGCTACTACAACAGGCCTAGAGTCCTATTGCCATCTTCAAGAAAAGCCGTTAGCCATTGCTACCCATCTCCCAAGACCCCCCTGCTGACACCGGCGAACACTTGGTTCCCTCTGGCCTCTGTGTGTATCTACTCTATGCTCTGGCCTTTTTTGACTCTCACTGGCTGTTGTGTGTTCAAGAGACTCCCACACTGGAATGTGCATCTTGTGGTTGAACACGCCAAGGGCCATCAGTTGTGTTTGCCGCAGCCCCACTTTCTCAGCTTCGTGAGGCGTGTGACAGCAGAGCGATGAGACCATTCTGTAGGGGAGAAGGCATCAACTCCTGCCGTCTCATCCAAGCTCAGGTGACAATCAGTTCCTGCCTGACTCTTCCAGACCAAACACAAATGTGTGCCCCGTATTTCCTGGTGTTGACAAGAGTAGAGTCCAGGCATCCACCATAAGATAGAGAATTACCTGGCGGAGCTGGGCATACATGGTACTACCTGATACATTGCTGAGCCTCACAGGAGCACGCCTGGGGACCCATGGGGACAGCTGTCACCTTCATTGAGCTCCTGCTCCCTACAGGTGATGGGAACATAGCAGCATGAGGAAGAGACAAGCATTCCGTTCAGTCCTGGAATTCAAGGTACGGATGGGCTGGAGAAGAGCGACAACTGGTTAACAAATAAGAGGGGAAGCCCTATGCTGACTGAGTAGAAGATAGTTCAGGGGTGGGGAAGGTTTCAAAGCTGACGGCAAGGCCCTGCTGGGAGTGCAGGACCTGGAGAGGTCATGGGGCAGTTTGCCAGGTGGAGGGACAACTGGCACAAAGGCCCAAGGATGGAAGGAGCAAGCTGGATGAATCTCTAGGAAGGAGTGGGGAGGTAGGGAAGGGGGGGAGGGAGACAGAGACCGGGGGGGAGGTTTAGAGGGACAGATAAAGACAAAGACAGAAGCAGACGCACTGATGAGAAGAAACCTGGAAAGAGAACGGGAGGAAGGAAAAGAAAGAGGCAGTGGGGTGGGGGCCACCGCTGGGAGTATTTGGGCACAGCTGAGATAAGGGCAGGAAGACTCACACTGTGGGTCCCCAGGTGTGCTTCCACGAGGCTCCCTTTCTCACCCCCACTGTGCTGGAGGATAGAGGCAGGCGTGATGGTTCAAGTGAGATGGCAGAGAAAGAGGAGAGGGACCTGGGCTCTGGCCCAAGTGGCCAGAAGCAGGACATGGGGGGGTGCTTGTTAATTGGCTGTGCCATCATCTCCCCAGTCCCCTGACATGGGCATTTCCAGATGTCAGCTGGCCAGCTCAGCCCGTGGCAGCTTCCTGAGGTTGCAGCAGGAAAGGCCTGTGTCTGGGGTAGGTAGGAGAGAGACCAGACCCACATTACCTTCAACACAGAGGGGCACCACCCCACATATCCAGCTGCAGAGGAGTCCCTCCAGGATGCTCTGAGGGGAGGGGAGCCCCAACATCCTCATTTGTGGGGTGCTCTGTAATTTTCACAGGTTAGGGTGGAGGATAAAGTACTTGCACCTGGAGCTTGAAGGCAAATTTTTGATCCCCAAAAACCTATAAAAATCTGGGTGTGGTGCTGGCATATGCCTATGATTGCTATTCTGGGGTCAGGGTGGGGACAGGAGGATCCCCAGGGCTCGCTGGCTGGCCAGCCTAGCTAAATCTGCAAGATTCTGGCCAATGAAAAACAAAGTGGACAACACCCAAAGTTGTCATCTGGCCTCTACATGTGTACCCATATATGCATGGCATGGACACACAGGCACACACACAAATTTACTCATTCAGTCATCATGGCTATGACCACTTAATCAGGTGGATGCTATTTTTGCTCTTGTTGTTTTTCAACACAGGGTTTCTCTGTGTAGCAGTCCGGCTCTCCTGAAACTCACCCTGTAGACCAGGCTGGCCTATGAAGACATGTCTCTAGAGAAGGACATAGGCAAAGAGTACAGCAGGAGGGGAGAGAGCGAGGCAGGATGTGAACTCCCACTTCCTTTAGCCAAGAGCCCTCTCTGCATCTTCCCCTAGCCCAGGGCTGGCTCTAGGCAGCTGGCATTCCGCAGCATCCACAGAGCCAGATGAGTGAGTGAAACAGTCACCGGAATCAATGTCCCCTTCTGGAGGTGACCCATGCCATCTGCCCAAGGATGGCAAGGTCTGTTTCCTGTGAAGAGGGCAGAGGCAAATGCCCCTGAGGGTGGTGAGATAGGGCAATGAGCCCTTCGAACTAGCAGCTGGGCACAACACTGAGCAGAGGGAAATATATGTCCGAGCCCGCAGTGAGGAGAAAATACAGTCAGTCCTCCATAGCCGTGTGCTCTGTGTCCGTGGTCTAAGCCAGCAGAAACTGTGGGTTTGGAGACTGCATACAGGCTGAGCATCTACAGGCCTGTGGGGGTTGTGCATGTGAGTGTGTAGGTGTGCAAGCCTTTGTATGCACATGAGGAGACTAGAGCCGAACATCAGGTGTCTTTGTTTAGAGCAGTGTTCTCAACCTTCCTAGTGCTGTGACCCTTTAATACAGTTCCTCATGTTGTGGTGACCCCAGCCGTAAAATTGTCTCATTGCTACTTCATAACTGTAATGTTGATACTGGTATGAACTGTGATGTAAATATCTGGCATGCAGGACATCTGATACCCCACAGGTTGAGAACACTGCCCTAGCGTGACTGCCTTATTGCCTTGAGCCATGTCTCAGTGATTGAGAAGCCTGCCTTTCTGTTAGGTTGTCTGGCCAGAAAGCTCTCAGGATCTGCCTGTTCTCACACACACACACACACACACACACACACACACACACACACACACACACCGCCCAATGCTGGGACTACCTGAATGCACAAGTCATACTGACTTTTTTTTAATAAAGATTTTATTTTTACATTTAATTGTGTCTATAGGAATGGGAATGGTATATGTGCATGCAGTGCCCACAGGGGCCAGAAGAGGGCATCAGACCCTGTAGAACTGGAGTTACAGGCTTTTGTGAGCTGGGAGCCGAACTTAGGGCCTCCGCAGAAACAGTACACACTCTACTGCTGAGCCATCTCTTCAGCTCTTACACCCATCTTTTTACATGGATGCTGTGGTTTAGAACTAGGGTCCTTCCTCACTCACTGATCTGTCTCCTCATCTCCCACAGGGTTTTTTTTCCTTGCTACTACTCTCCAAACATGATAGTTTATCTAAACATGATGTGGTATTTTCATGGCAGCCAGTAGTATATGTAATCAGGCAATGATTTAATGTGTACAGCAAGGTGTTTGCAGTTACAAAACTCATATCAACTTACATAGAGGGCTTGGGCATCTGCAGACCCTGGTGCCCACGGAAAGTTCTAGAACTCAAGGCTACCGAGTAATTTATATCTGCTACCATGGAATGATAACGATATAAATGATGGTTTCAATAGTATATCACCCGAGGCACCTAGGACTGAACCTACCTGAGGAACGAGCTGCCACCAGAGACAGGTTAACCAGACTGCGGGCATTCTCAGGTGGGGCATTTTCTGGGGCAACCCTCAGCCACGGGCCACTCCTGCCAGCAGTGGAGGTGGTTTAAGGGGTGGTTGCCAGTCTAGTCGACTTCTGGTTTATTCTCAGAGTGTGTGCCACTCACACCCCCAAGGCTGGCACTGACTGTAGAACCTGAGCCCTCTCTAGCCCCACTCCTCACTGGCCTAGTGGCTCCAGCAAGTCCTATCAGCCCTGAGCCTCGGTGTTTTCATGGGAAATCAGTGAGCCTACCCAGGCCCTGGGCGTGTTTGGAGAAGCTGGTACATGAAAAGGGCTGACACAGCTCCTGGCCGAGGCAGCCCTCCCTGGCTAGAGGCTGCTGCGAGTCTTTTTCTGTAGCCACTCCTTGGGGAGTCCTGGGAGCCCTGGGGACCAGCCACCTGATGGGTCTATAGCAGTGAGAACCTAGCCATTTCTTACTTTTAATTTGGGGTGTGTGTGTGTGTGTTTGTGTGTGTATGTGTGTGTGTGTGTGTGTGTGTGTGTGTGTGTGTGTGTGTGTTTTCTTTTGTTTTGAGACAGGGTCTTATGTAACACAAGATGGTATGAAACTTGCTGTGAGGCCAAAGATAACCTTGAACTTCTGATCCCCCTGCCTCCACCACCCCAGCGCTGAGATCACCAGCACGTACCACCGCATTTGGGTACACACAGCTGGGGAGGGAAGCTAGGGCTTCGCGCACAGTAGGCAGGCATCCTTCGCGCACAGTAGGCAGGCATCCTACATCCCCAGGCCTCCTTTCTGAAGCTCACATCTTCTTGAGCGGTTCTGTGCCCTTGTGTGGAGCATGTCCTCACTGTCCTCAATAAGGAGGCAGGGTCCAGGGGGTTCACAGTTTTGCCCAGAGTTGGCTGTAGGGTCAGAATGTCAACTGGGATGGATGGTAGGAGAAAAATCCAAGAGAATGCAGGCTCCAGAATCCTGGCTCAGGCATCCTCTGTCCTTAGGGAGGAGACTCCGTGGTCCCTTTGGAGAAGTTTGGTAGTAGGAAGGGGCAGTGATAAAATGCATATTTTTATTTTGCATGGGGCTCTGCAAAGTTGGTTAGTCCTGGGCTCAGGAGTCCAGGAGGAATGGCGACTCTCAGCCCTCACATCCTGGCACTGGACACTGGGCAGTCTACAGAATGGGCTGAGGGCGGTCTGGGATGGCCCTTGGTGCGGGGAGGTTGCCATGTTTCTGTGATGAACAAGGCCGTGATTTTGTGGGCTTGCTGTTAACCGCTAACCACATGTGTCCATGTGTCTGAGCTGCTCTGTCACGATCGAGTCCAGGACAGGAGTGAGGCTGTCAGTCGGCTCCTTGACAGGGACATCTCTCAGACATGCCTGGATTGACATCCTGGCACAGGCCTGCTGTGTTTCTCTCACTGTCTGCTCTGAGGCTAACACTTTCCAGGGCTCAGTCCCAGGAGAGCTTCTCACTTCCTTTTGGCCACATCATGCCAACCTCAGCCTTTATCATCACATATGGGGTGTGTGGGTGTGTGTGTGCGTGTGTGTGCATGCATGTATGCATGTGTGTGCGTGTGTGTGCATGCTTCTGTGTGCGTGTGTGCGTGAGCATGCGTGTGTATCTCTGCATATGAACCTCCCTTCTTAGAAGGATACCTTTGGACTTAGCATCCATCCTAACCCAGGATGACCGCAACTTAACTCACTGCAAAGAACCTTGTTGTTTAAATGTGAAGGGTCCCCATGGTCTCCTTCGTTGGGGGTCTGAGTTGCCATCTGATGGGCTTCCGGGAAGCAGGCAGATCTTGAGAAATCTCACCTAACCCACGGTTCATCACTTACTGGAGCTGTATTGTGATGGCAGATTGAACAGTGGCAAAGAGCAAAGGGGGACTGAGTGGAAAGACACAGATACCTGGGGATGTGTCTTGGGGCTCCATCTTGCCTTGACCTCTTCCTGTGATCCTTTCTCTCTTTCCTGCCCACTATGATGTGAGCGGCTCCATCGGAGCCTCTCCACCGCCATGGACCGAATCCTCCAAAACTGTAACCAGGAACAAACATTTCTTCTTGACATTTTCTTATGCTGGGTGTTTTAGCACAGCACCAAAACGTATAACTAACGGGTGGGGACTCTGTTCAACCCAGGGCAACATCTGAACTGGAGAAGGGAGAGGCGAAACCAGGAGGGGAGGAGTGGATGATTCAGAAAATGGAAGTCATGCTGCCTTCCTGAGCATGGAGGGAGCAAGGAGGGACGGGATGAGGTTGTTAGAGAGAGAAGGGTGTGGCAGGGAAGAGGACAGCAGCATCCAGGGACTCTTGGTGGGGGCCGTTGGGAAAAGGATGCCGGCACGGAAGACTAGAGAAACAGAGCAGGCAGAGACTTGGCTCCCTTCCTGGCAGCTGACATCCAGGACATGCCGCTTGGCTCAAGGGTGGGAAGGTACTGAAGGCCGTGGCCAGACGGCTGCGCAACAAAGGTAAAGGTTGATTTTAGCTCCCGTGAAGATGGGGTCAGTGAGGCCTAGCTCTCATGGAGGGCACAGCAGATAGTCAAAACGCCTCTCCTGTGGTGGGAGATGGCAGCCAGCCCTGCCTGGAAGTTAGCCATGGAGGACAGAGCTGCTCTTGACCTTTGTGGCTCACGGCCCACACTCAGAGCAATGGGGATGTCGTCATAAGACAAGTCAGCCATTCTCGCAAGGAACTTTTTAATAAGGGAAGTTTTCAGTTATGGAATGAGAGGCGAGGTGAGGTGGGCAGAGAAAGCCCAGAGGTCCCCGCAGAGGCAATTTGGGGGTCAGCCAAGGTCTGGCTGTGTGACCTGTAACCCCTACCAGCCATGAGCACCGTACACCTGTGACAGATGGAACTCAAGTCTGTGAGTATCTAGTGGGCAGCAAGCAAGCAAGATGTCCTTACTAGACTTTCTAGAAAAGAGAAGGAGATGGATAAAGGGGATAGGCAATGAGGGGATTTAAAACTTCCCAGAGAAGCGGGGGTGGTGGTGGGGTATCTCAGAGAAGCAGGGGTGGTGGTGGGGTATCTGCAGTGATACCAAGGGTGTTTCTGATGTGTGCAGGTAGAATTCTATAACTGAAGGTGGAAATGGGTGCTCCTTAGCTTGGGGGCGTTGGGAGTGGGTATGTGCAGACCCCTAGAGAAGCATGAAAAAGTCTGTGGAGACATCTTTTTCCCTCACTTCCTGATGGGGCCTGTTACCTGTCCGGCAAGACGTGCAGCTTTCCACGCTAAGACTCCTGCCAGGCTTCCCTATGGGTCTCCCTCCCGCTTCTCTGCCCCGAGTAAATGGTGTGAACAGAGTTCTGAGAAGGGAGACCACGAGCCCCTGCAGTCTTTCTTCACACCCCAGGGTTGCACCCCACTGGCCTGGTCAGTGTAAGTGTGAGATAACCGAGGCCTGGCAGCTGATGTGACCCCACAAAGTCCAAGGCCTAGAGATGTCGGGATTGCAGCTTATGCCCAAGCAGGTGGCCAGTACCCCAAGCTGTCCGGCATTGGCAGCAGACTCAGCAGGCACAGGGCAAAGTCACAGCTTTCTGATGCAATCCCCAATCTTAGACACCCATACATAACTTCTGACCAACTGTCTACCTGTTAGAGTCCCTCCATTCCCTTCATGCTAAAGTGTAACATGAAGGCCTGCTCGTCGGGGTTTCTGTCCTGCCCAGTTCCCGCAGCCATTTAGCCCCAAAGAAGATCACACAGAAGCCTCCATAAGCTATAAACTGATTGGCCCATTAGCTCAGGCTTCTTGTTAACTCTTATCACTTACATTAGCCCATTATTCTTATCTATATTAGCCACATGGCTCAGTACCTTTTTCAGCGAGGCAGTCACATCTTGCTTCTTCTGTGGCCGGGTCACAACTGCCAACCAGGAGTTCCTTCTTCCCAGAATTCTCCTGTTCTCATTGACCCACCTCTACTTCCTGACTGGTTGTCCCGCCTATACTTTCTGCCTGGCTACTGGCCAATCAGCATTTATTTAAAATATAATTGACAGAATATAAACCATTGTCCCACACCACTAAAGTGCTCACTGGAGCATCTCACAAAACCCGAGAACACCCTCTCTTCACACTGTGGCTCAGTGAGACAGGGCAGGCATGGCCGTGGTCCAGGAGAGCACATATAGTGTCTGTCCCTACCTGCTATGGGGAAAGGGGCATCAGGACCAGCCTACATCTGTGTTATAGCTAAGCAGGATGTGCTACCGGGCCTCCGTCCAGGGTCTCTTATGCCTTCATTGCAGGAGCATCGTTGGCTGAATCATCAGTCCTGAGGTTGATCTCTATCCTTTCCCGGTCCAGGGGCTGGGCCAGTCCTAAGTTATAGCTGTCTACCTACCAGATAGGTCTTCCTCATGGCCAGTCCCATCCTGAAGCTGGTTAGAGGTTTGGCAGCCTTGTAAGGACTCTGCCATACTCCGGGGTCACCAATAGCCTCCCAGCTCCATGCAGGAACCAGCACACTCTCAGCCTCTATAAGCCAATGCAGCCAGCCCGAATGCCAGGACCACAACCTGTTAGCAGTCACCTAGTAAAACCACCCCCGAAATCCCTGAGCGAGCTTGACAGAGAGGAGGTTGGATGCTAGTGGGTGAATTAGAAGCTAGAAAAAGAAAGAAGGGATGCTGGCCACATCCAGAGGGTGAGGATGCTTCCTCCTGAACCAGATCATCCTCTAGAGCAGGCACCCGGCATGTCCCAACCGTTTACATCCACCGGGGCGGAGTCCCGGACATACAAGCAACTGTTAACTTTGTTAATTGTGGTTTCTGCTTAGGGCCAAGGGCAGCCCTGGCCTAGAAGCCTCTAATGTTGAAACAAAAATCAATGCTGCAGGAAGACAGCAGAGGAGCCTAGTCTGGGGTGCTGGGGTGTGTGCATGGGACAGCAGAGCGAACAGGCTCTCCTGGGATGATATTGGGCGAGCATCCCTCATGGAGAGCTAGCTCCGTATGCTGCTTACAGTGGGAACAGATTTATGCAGTGTTCGGTGACACTCGAGTTTAAATTCTTACTACCTAAGCCATCTGGATGCTGAGCCATGAGCCTTCTTGATGTGAGCTATGAGAGGCCCCCATCCCAAGCCAGTCTTAAGTCATCCGTACAAAGTCACCTGGAGCTCAGGTGGACATGGCCTGCTTGCCTTGGCCAGCTTTCCTGGCCGCCGGCTCTTGGGACGCAGTTTATAAGCTTACCTGTGAAATCCCGGCTCAGTAAATCTCCAGGATGGGAGCGGATTCGCGTAATGGAATTAGAAAGTATAAAATGGCAGTGATCTTGAGAGTTCTAGGAGACTAAGCTCTTTCCGGAAATGGGAAAATCGCCTACATCAGCCCGGGAGACCCTGGAAATTACAGGCCTGTGCCCGGAGGTAATAAGGTCAAACCACTCCGGTGTCTAGAAGGAAATCGGGCTTGCTAGCCACCAGAGTACTCTAAAAAGTTAATAAAAGTGACAGCCTTCCAGCCGCCCATAGACATAATCCACCTGCATTGTCAAAAGCCTGGGAGCAGGTCCTCTCAGAGACGCAATGAGGGAGAGAACACAGGAGCAGGACACCCTGGCACGGCGGGTGCCGGAGTCCTGGCCTTCATGCCCAATTGCCTGAAGGCAGGTGATAATTGTAGACGCCCAGAGCCACCTGCAGGGAGGAAGCAGCTGCTTTGTTTAAAAACTTAATAGCCTTCTCTGCTTGGAGCTGTCCTGCAGGCAAAGGGGCAGCGAGGGGGTCTGCACACAGGAGCAGTTATTATTTTTTTTTTGTCTCTTTGCCCTTTGAAATGGGAACTCGGGATGTCACCTGTGAAGGCCTATATGCTGTTCCAGTACTGAGCACTGCATCTGGCAGGGAAGGTGGCGGCAAGTAGGCTCAAAACAGGTGCCACATGGCTGACTTTCTGGATGGGCTCAGTGCTGCTTGTATAATGGCTATAGATTTGCTTCCCCAGAGACTGGAGGCTGCCAGGGCAGTGGTGAACACTGGCCCACAGATGCTGGGCACTGATCTGTGTTCTGCTCACTACTGCCTCCTTCTGGATGGAATCTGCCACGCAGGCCAGGGATTACACATCAAGCAGAGTGCATGAGTCTGAGGCTCTTGTGTGTCATCGCGTCAGCCCCCTTTGGTAACATGGTGGAGCTCTCATCCATCGGGCAGTACCCCAGGCCCATCTCTGCTGAGGCACACAATACGCTGATCTACAAAAGACACCCAGAGAAGCTGATCTTTCCAGGACTGGCCCTCAGCTCACAGGGCCTGACAAATAGTCATGAGTCTGGTGGCCTACAGCAGCAGGATTTAGGTTACAGTTCTAGATGTTCAGAGTCTGAAGCCAAGATGTCCACAGGGCCAGGGCTCAGACGATCTTTAGGTTATAGCCTCTTCAGTCATTTCCAGTTCTGTCTTTGCCCGCCTTCTTCTCTCTATCTGCGTCTCAAATCTCTCTCTTCTCTCTTGAAGGAAATGGCTACAATGACTACCCTGGACTTGGGGCTCACCCTAGACCCAAGAGTTTCTTATTTTTAGAAACCTTAATTTAATCATATCTGCAAAATCCACTTGTTCCCAAAGGCCGCATGCACAGGTTCCAGGAGCATGGTTTGGGGACACAGTTGGACCCTCTGTGTGTGGCAGTCACCATGCCCTGCTGTGCACTGGCTCCATTCCACAGGTCAGTATCCAGAACAGTCAGCAACATCCTGGGTCTCATGGGACAGAGGAGGCAGTTCGTCACGGGTTAGTGGCCTTCCACCTCCTGCCCCTTCCAGCAGCTGCTCCCAGCCCGGCTGCCGAGCACTGCCCTGCTGGTAGAAAGCTGAGCTGGAGAGAATGTGTTGACATCAGCAGAAACTGTGCACCTGTCCAGTGTTTCAAACAAACACCGTCAATCCAAAGTGCTCCTGTCCTTAGGAGACACGCAGAATACCAATGGGTGCTTCCATGACCCCCGAAATGCCGCTCCTCCAAGTGCTGGGCTTCGAGAGAGGAGGCAGGCAAAATCATGAGAAAGAAGATTTTAGGGGACCTCTCACTCCAGCCTTCCCAAGCTAAGCAGGTCATGATAGGAAAAGGCAGAGCCAGGGGACAGCCCACTGTCCACTGGGTCCAAGAGTGGAGTCTGTCAGGAAGCTCATGGGACCGTGGAGATCTAGTGCCTCCTTGGGTGTAAGCCTGCTCAGCCCAACTGCACCCCTCCAAAATGGCCCACTGCAGGTTCCAACTGACAACAGTGTGTCCCCATCCCAGTGTCCTCTATGGAGGTCCTCAGTCCAGCAGACAGACCCGACCCGACAGCACTGGCAGCCAGGCAAATGGGGAGCAGAGGTTCTGTGGATGCAATTCCCTAGGGTCTCTTAACCATGAAGACACACTCCAGGCCTGGGGTGGGGTGGCAGCCACGAAATAAGATGGGACTTCTCTGTAGCTGAAAGCATATAGGTGGTGTCTCACCAGTAGGGGTAATTGGTTCAGCAGGACCAGTTTGGATCTGGCTGCTCTACACCCAAGACCTGATTCTAGGGCTGGGGATATGTGTGCAATCCTTTGGGAGAGTCCCGCAGCCTGCACCTTCTACCCACCTTCCCCAACAGCCCTCAGTGATGATGAAAGAGGCCTGACCTAATTCAGGACCCTTAGAAGTTTGCCCCAGCGTTATGGATGGAGATATAACATGGGTTGTTCTTCAGAGAACAGCATGATAGGATTTACCGAGAAATGTGTGTTAGTTTGCCAGGCTCTGGGGTAAGGAAGCCAAGATGAGTGACCATGGCCCTCAGAGGATCTGAGTGAACCCCTTTCTCCCCACCATTTTGGTCACTGACAGCAGCCTCTATCTGAGACCCCCTGTAGCCAGTTTGATTGACAGAACTCCAGGGAACCCAGTCTAAGTGTCTTGGGATCCTGGGGAGACACGGGGGCCTACACTTGAACTGCTACTTGGCCAGGTGATCATGATGCTTCAAAGATGAGACAGTTGTCCTGCCCCAGGAGCCTTCCAGTGGTTGCTTGGTTTAGAACACAGCCTAGGAGTGAGCAAGGAATGGTGGTGCTTTGAGCCTGTGGAGGGGCTGGGATCACAGGCAGAGCTGGGTGCCCACTATGGATGCTCTGATATCTCTCTCTTCTAGTTGCTTCCCTTGGCGCTTCCTGGCTGTCTGGGGCCCAGAACTTCTCCCCTCCCCTTTAGCATCCCTCCAGATTTTCTAAGAACCATAAGGACGTCTCTGATGACCATAAGCCCTCCGGGACTGCAGGCCCTTATCCTGCTGCTCAAGGTCTTTGTGGTAGCCAGCAGAGGAGTGGGCAGCTCCTGGATAGCTGCCTGCCTAGTGTTTGTATCTAAGTAGACTGTGGCTCCTGCTCAGAGAAGTCACATCTCTGGAGAGGATGTAGGAGGTATAGGCTTGGCCGTCACCCCACGCCCAGCCTGCAGTATATGTATCTACATGGTTAAGAGGCCCCTGGGAATCACACGCACAGGCAACTGTGCCTTCAGGACCATCCTGCCCATAGTGGTACTACATTCTGCCAGAGAAACACAGATCCTGGGTCTTGGAAAGAAGAAAAGAAAGGAAGGGAATGAAAGAGAGAGGGGCGGGTAGTGAAAAATGGGTGATGAGGGAGGGGAAGGAGAGACCCTCGTGGGTATTTACCTAGTCATTGTTGACTCCAACACACTTATTGAGTTTATCTGCTTTGTGTCAGGCCTGCCTGAGACTCCAGAGACAACTATTGTCCACATCAGTGAACAAACAGATGAACCTCCACTGGCCACTTTACTCTGGCAGCTTGGCTGTGTCCTTGGCCCCATTGTCACATGACCAGACCCCAGGGTTCTTGCTTTGGTCTTAGTGGGCAGCAGTCCCCCGGTTTTAGTGGGTAGCTGTCCCCCAAGAGTCAGGGCCAGAACTGGCTGCAGCTGATCACTTCTGTGAAGTGGGCTGGAAGTATCTCTGCCTCTAGTTAATGTCACTGAGGATACTTGCAGCTTTTTCTTGGCCTTTCTGGGATCTCACACTTCCTTCACCTGGATCTCAACTCTGAAGCACTAGGGAGACAGCAGGGTCCCATCTGGGGTCCATCTAAAACACAAGTGTGTGAGTACTGAGGCCCTAGATTACACCATGTTCACCATGGTGGGGCTTACAGTTGGCCAGGAACATTGGCCTGGTTATTTGAGGAGACAGTGGCAAGTGAGCCCAAGCAGGAGAAAGGACCCCACTGTTGACCGGATAGCAGAAGTGGGGTTGGGCGAAGGGCACTGGAGCTGAACAAGGCAGATTCCCATCCCCACACTTCCTCCTTGGATGATAAATCCAGGTAGCCCATATGCAATGCGGGGTCTGTATATTCTAGGAGCCACACCAGTGTTCAATTGTGTCTGGGGAGATCTCCTCAGAGTCCTCACTGCCCACAGCAAGAAGGAGGGGAGAATCTCCTCGTCTGATGCCAAGGTCACCCTCTGGGGTCCACGCCCCCCTTGTACTCCCTGTTGACACTTCTGAGCTCAGCCCTAACGTTTGGAAGCTCCCTGAGGCTCGAATGGTCAAGAGCACTGCAATGTGCTAAGCACAGCAACTAACATAACGCCCTGAGATGACAGCGAACACGGCATGTGGAGCTGACCCCAGACGCAGCCAGCCTCAGGCTTGGGCTCAGGTGGCAGAGACTTGCCTTCAGTTCCTAGCAATAACCCAGCTGTGGAGTTCCATCCTCCCCAGGGACGGTGCTGCTCCCGGGCTGAGTGTTTCTCAGACGACAGAGGATGTATATAGACCTGTGCTCGGATGCAACAGTCCAGCCTGAGCGAAGTCCTGGATGATTATGTGACTGGCTCCTCTATGCGTGGCAGCCTTCATCCTGATAATGAGCCCATTGGAGCTGGCAGCCATTTGGTCAAAACTCTGGTAGATTGGCCCCAGGGCTGCCCAGCTGGGGAGGTTCACTCCTTCCTCCTAAAGAAGGTGACTATTTGGGCCACCAGCCCTACTGAACCTTGACCCCAGCCTGGCAAACCTAAGGAGGACCCTGGGGGCACTCGGACCGACATGCTTGGAGCCTTCCAAGCTGGATCACTGATGTCTGCCTCATTGCTGGCCTGCTAGGGGCATCCAAGCTCAGGGCTGCTCATCTCCCAGGAACGATCTTGATCTGCGCAGTCAGAGCAGCCGGCTGCCAGGCTCCCAGACAGGAGCTGTGTCTCCGGGCTTTGAGCGCATAGGTGCTCTCACACCCCAGGTCCATCCCAGCTCCTCTGGTCCCAGCTCACATCCTCCTGGCCTCTCCAGCAGCACCAAGGCTTTTCTTACCTGACCCACTCACTGTTCCCAGGCAGGTGGATTTACATCATGTCTGCTTCCCAGGAGAGTGGAGGAGGCTCTTTCTGGTAGACAGATGTCCCCCCCTGTATGCCCTGACTCTGTCACCACCTTCCCGCTGGCCACTGTTCTAGGCAGTTGCCCCTGTAGACAAGGCGCTCTCGAACACGCCCTCTCACAGGACAGATGCAAGTCCAGAAGGGTGAACTTGACTCAGGCCCATGCTGTGCTGCCTCCCCACAGAGGAAAACAGCCCCTGAAGCAGAGCCCCCAGGGTAGGGAGATGTGTGAGGAATAGGTCGGACTCCTGATGGAAGGCGGCTGCTCCTGGACAATGTAGTGACTCTGGGCACCGCACCTCTATCTCATGCTGGGAGCAACTGAGAACCTCACCCCATTTTCCATGGCCCTGGGACTCCCCATCTTTTAGTCCAGGATCTGAGCCAGATGTCATTTGTATCCCTGGATCCAACTTGTTTTACTTACGGAGACCCCAGCAAGAAGGGCAGGTACTTGCTGAATCGTAACAGCATCCTTAACGGTAGTCCTTAGCAACCAGCCTGGTGGCTTCAGAGTGTGTGGGATTTTACCCTCTGTGTTTGTCTCAGCCAGGCAGGGAACAGGGTATGAGACCCAGGGCTAGTCAGTGCCTGGTGATGCCCAGACTCTCAACTATGGCTCTCAGGCTGTTCCCTGGGGCTTCAACTTGATCTATAAGAATAGCATTCTCCCCACTGGTTTCCCTCCACCATCCATGAGGATGGAGGCCCAGGCCAGCACCTAACTGTGTGGCAAAAGCAGTTTCTTCTACATTTCCAGCAGTGTTTGGGAACAAGGCCTCTAAACTTTGCATACTTTCCAAAAGGGCAAGACGCAATCCTTGGGTTCATCTCTATCTTGTGGCTTGTTTGAAGCAAGAAAGAAAGGATTCTGGCTCTATTCCAGAAAGATGTAAACATCCCTCCTCCCAAACCAAGGTGGGGGACGGTGAGGAGGAGGTGGGTGTCTCTTCTCCAACCTTGGGTTTGACAGCTCTGGGTTAGTGAAGAATTCAGGGCTCTTCTGAGGGACTCTTCTGCTTGGGTCAGAGAGGCTACACAGTCGCTGGTGCCTGGAGCACCATCCTGCTCCTGATTTCACATGCCTGGGAAGTTACTGCAATACTGAGACAGACCCTTTGGGACTTTATGAGTGAGCTAAGCCACTCCTCTCCTGCCCTGGTTCTAGAATCGTGCATTCCCCCCCGGAGCCTCGGGGCTGTGGGAAGAAGCTTCTTGGTGCATCACTGAGCAGGGGCCCAACCCGAACCATCAGTCTCTGGAGGCCCTAAGACCGGAGCATCACTGAGAAGGGACCCAACCCGAACCATCAGTCTCTGGGGGCCTTAGGACCATCACTTCCCAGCACCAATGGTCCTTGCATAGCATTATTCTGCTTCCTCCTGATTCTCCCTCTCTCAGCTGTGATGTGTGGGTGTAAAGTGTCCCTATGCTGCTTCATGTCCCGTGAAGATGGGTGATGGGCTTCCCAGGTTCCCCAAGACACCTGCCCCCAGTGAAGGACCTCCTTCTACTTCTCAGATGAAGCGGAGAAACATGTCAATGTCTTCCGTCTCAACTCTCTCCTTCCCACAGCAGTGGCTGCGATTTACATTAAGGGCTGGAGTAAATGGAGCAGGTTCGCAATTAGTTTTCAAAGTACTTATCTCATTAAAGTAAATGAATTATTGATTTAGTGACACATGCTTTTAGTGAGTGGCATGGTGCCTTCCCCACTCTGCCTTGGCGCTCGGAGCAGTGGCCAGCACAAGCAAACTTGCTTTGTGTAGGGATTTTTTTTATTTTAATATTTCCTTCTCGTTATTTAGCTTCGTAATTAAAGTGGCTTCACATGAGAAATGAGGGGCCCATTTATGGGAATCGAAAGCCCCAGAGACTGCGTGCTTACCTCCCTGTGGGCAAGCTCCAAGCTGAGGTGGGAGTGAGGGGGAGAAGTATCCTGACCTCGACAACTAATGAAGGTTGTGGGGGAGGCACGCCAGAGGGTTGGGAATGGGTGCATAAAGCCAAGGCTTCCCTATGGGCAGCTGCTCCACCAGGTCCCATCCGTGGGCACCATGGAAGCACATGGTATTGGAAGCAGGTAAATGGATCTGAACAGGTGATTGCAAGATGACGGGAGACAGAAGATGCTAGAGAGAAGCTGCCATAGAGAGATCTGGGTTGGTTCTAATCTCCAGATGATGGAGCATCTGGGGTCCTATCCCTGGGTTATGAGGGGTGTGAAGGGTCTCACCTCGAGCAGTGAAGGGTCTCACTTCAGGCACCACCTGCTTCTGCATCTCTGGGAAGAACTGCAGCTTGTGGATGGAGGCAGGGGAAGAGTACTGACCCTGAGTCTCAAGTGCCAGCCAGGGAGGCCACGTAGGGCACTGACTACTGACCACCCACTGCTCCCCTTCCACATGTTGCTGAGTCAGCATCTTCCCAGGGCCGTGCCATCGCCCTGAAAGATGAAGTACCCCATTAAAGGCTGCTGGCTTCTGCTGGCCTTGGCTTTGGGCAGATTCTAATTACTTCTCTGGGTTCAAATGAACATGGCCTTGCTCTGCTCTAGGTACAGATGACGGGGACAAAGTCAGAATGAAAATGGGGTGCGGGGACTGTGTCCGATGAAGCTGCTTTGAAGAGCTTTAGCAGGATGAGTGGGGGAGATCCCAAAGATCGTTTTTTTCAGGCCCCGGGGCATGGTGAGACCTCGCCAAGATGGCCTTGTGGCAGCATCACCTCTAGAGAGACTTCTCTCACAGTGACTCTGTAGGTCTTTATGCCCCACCCACACATGGGCTCCCACTGCAACCTGGCTGCCCAATTCTTGTCCTGGGACAGGACTAGACTGTCTGGGAGTGACAAGGACCCAAACAACACTTGCAGGAAAGGCATGGTCAGACAGAGATCAGTGGTCACAGGGTCTGCTTGGGGGATCATCACAAAGATCGCCCTGGGCACAGCAAGTCGGCAAAGCCCTCTCCACCGGGTCCCAAGGAAAGGCCAGCCTGTCCTGATGCTCTGGTGTGCCTGGAGCTAGGGTATAGCATGTCATCACTACCCCATGTGACCTTGCAAGCCCACTGTGTTCCGAAAAATTGAGCAGTGGTAACACCAGAGAGCCACACCCTGGAATATCCCAGGACTGCTCTGAGGCCCAGCCTAACAGTGACTCTCCCAGCGGCAAGAACCCATACAGTGGTGGCCAACTTCATACCCACCAGCCTGGCCTGCAGACTACACTGTCAGGAAATGAGTCTATGGGAGCCTGAGACAGCTCGGAAGGAAGCAGGTGGCCCTAAGTGCCAGCCGCCCTGGTTACCAGTTGAAGGTTCAGGGCCCCAGGTCCCTGAAGCTCCAACTCTGACCCTTGTCACTTAGGCAGGCTCAGGTATAGGTTTGGCTGTCCAAAGGACCTCCCTGATCACATGGCTTTACCATCACCTCCGATGTATGGATCTGGGGAGGCCTGTGACTGGAAATCTAGGGACACTTCACTTCCCAGCACCCTTTCCACCCAGCAAGCTTGGGGATGCTGTTAACTGATCCAAATGTGGCTTTTAAAATATATATCTTTTGTGATTAAAAAAAAGACTTCATTTAATTAAAAATGTTGACATTGTGCCTGGACACCCCGCCAGAGAAAGTGGCTATAAATTAAACATTAAATCTTTAATGGTCCATAAAGAAATCTCCGTTTCTGCTTATGTATATACTGGGTATAAATAGATAAAAAGAAGGATTTTTTTTCCCACTGGGGAGGTTGGGGACACAGGCTTTCTGGATAATCTTAGTAAGTGATTATAATTCGAAGTTAAATTAATCCATAGCCTTTCAGCGTGTGTCTGGGTGGGTGGGCGGGGGGGGGGGAGAGAAGGGTTTCCTTCAGCTCCGCCTCTCTGTGAGATGCAGTACATGCTGGGAAGGAAGAGACATGTCATCTTTAGCCAACTGGCTCTGCTGGGGCAATTCCAAAAGTGTCAAGACTTGGTTGTCCTTGCCCCCCTAGAGAGGGGCAGCGTGTCCTAGAAGCCAAGGTCTCCCAAAGGTGACTTGGCAAAGTTTCAGGACCCTGAGGAGAACATATGGCTGCTTCAGCAGGGAGGAGACAAGTCCCTATGCCCAAGGGGCCCGAGGGCTGGTTGGGAAGAATAGGGCTGGGAGAGGTTTCTGTTGACCTGCTCTGCCCGTAGCGGTGCAAACTTCCATCTCCCAGAGCGTGAGAATTTGGAGTAGGGAGAAGAGGTAGGACTGTGGTCTCCTGGTCCCCTGAGAGCACTGTGTTAGGTTTCTCTTGCTGCCTTAGCAAACACACAGCCGAATGGTTCCATGTGGGGTTAGAGGCAGGGCAAAGGGATCTAGCAGAGCAGATAATAACGCTCCTTGTACTCTGGAGTCCCTGGGAATGGGATTTTGGGGAGCACAGACCAGGAAACACCCCGTGTGGAGGGCTGTGGAAAGGCAAGCATGCCTTGGCCTGATGCTGGGAAGCTGTTGACGTGGTACCCTTTACCCTCTCTGGCATGACTTGAGTTGGCTGTGCTAAGACAGTCAACGTGCCTTACCCCAACCCCCCGCCATCACAAGAAGGGCACGAGGCAAGCAGCTTGATGCTGTCCATGCCATCAGCCTGCTAACAGCAAGAGGAGGAAAAGGCCCTGCTGTAGCCGAGGCAGCTGTCCCTGCACAGCCCTGAAGTCTACCCAGCAGGTGTGTGTGTGGCTCTGCCATTCTGTGCTGGGCATTGCCAGGGACAAGCGTGGAGCTAAAGGTTCAGATTGCTGCTCCCGAATCCCGACATTGAAAAGGGAAGAAAGATACAGAGCAAATTTAAAAAAAAAAAATAGTACTAGCATGCTGAGACAGGGCAGATGTGGTGTGCCAGGGATGGCCTCTTGGGGGCGCTCTGGGAAGTGGTACCGCTGAGCTGAGATCATGGCCCAGGGCACAGGCTGGCCTCGGAGGCACCTTGCAGGAAAGCTGCTAGAACCAGGACGGGGTGATTGGTGATGGAACTCAGGATCAAAACCCCCTGGCAATCTGTTCCTCAGGTCCGAGGCGGCTCTGTGGGCTGGCACACGGAGAAAGTCAATATTCTTGATGATAGTCCAGATCTGTGGCTTTGATTGGGTTGGGACTGTGATGTCCAGGTGAATACAACTGAGCTGGAGTTATCTGAGGGTTGAGCCTGGTCCTCAGAATCCCAATTGGAGCTGCCAAGTGAGACATCATGGACATCTTGGTGGGGCTGATGCCAGCCGTTGAACATGTCTCATGGGAGAGAGGTACATGAAGAGAGGGCCTTGGGCAGAGGCCTCAGATGCCCACTGGAGAAGAGGCTGTGGAGGGTTGGGGAAGGATCGCTGGAGCAGCTGCAGGAAGGCTGATGTGCATGGGCCAGTGAGGAGAGAGAGGACTGTACCTGGGAGCCAGTCAGCTACCAGGCTTTGGTTTCTTTGAGAGACGGAGACAAAGGCACCCCCACCTCATTCCACTGTTGAGAGTGTGTTGGGTAGAAGGGGCCGGAAGAAGAAAGATCTGAAACATGGCTAAGCATAGTGGGGAATCAGCAGATGTTTGCATGGGTCCATGATGGTTGCTGAGCTAGGGACAGACAGGGATGTACAGGGCCTCTGAGCTGGGATCATGACCAGAGACAGGGCATCACTCTAGCAAGAGAAGTCAGCTGGCAGGCACAGAAGGTGCTAAGAGGAGAGAATGGATAGAACCTGGGGACAATGTTGGAGGCCTGGGGACTGGGGTGTGAAGGGAGCTTGCCTAGAAACTCCATGTAGGATGCTTCATCAGCAGTGATACCATTGGCTAAAGCTGGGGTTATGGACTATCTTAGGAGGAGTCAGTGCTGGTCCTCGGCCCCACACATCCATCTGCAGTGACCATGGTATGAGGTCCCCAAAATACTGGGCTGAATATACACCTGTAGGTGCTCTTGAAAAGTGCACTGGGGGAGGTGAAGCCTCGGCACGAAGCTGATTGTCTATGAAGAGCTGCGCCTGGGGTGCTGGCTAAGGAAGCCGAGCTGGTGTTAGATACCCAGGACAATCCATCTTAGGGAGCCCCACAAGGAATGCTTTCTTGGGTATGTCCAAGGGTGTATAAAACCCACCCAGCCACATTTATCCAGCAAAGCAAATACCCATCCGGTGTTGAGCAGCTACCAAAGCGAATCTGCCCACGGGAACACTGCCACCCACACTCTACTCTCTGCTTACTTAACTGTCCTCATTAGAGACTTCCAAAGGAACAACCCAAACAGCTGTTTCTGTTATTATTATCTGAAGTTCTGACCGTTAGCCCCAGGGCCTCGGGACTGTAAGAGTAAACACAGCCACAATTTATCATGTTTTCCGTCCTAGCAAAGACTTTGTATATGAGCAAAAGCCAGGAAGACAGCAGCTGTCTGTTATTAAATAAACTGAACTGTCAATCCAAGCATCGTCTGCATATTAGCTGCTTGTCCGTGTGGGTTAGTCGCAGGCAGACAGGCACCGGGATATGGGTTTGATAAAAATCCATGTTTGCCTCTTACTTCTGACACCCTTCGCAGAAGACCCGAAATTGATGAGCACAGACGTGTTAATCCTGAAAGAGAATTGGGTTTTTTGAGGTGGCACTGCAGTGGCAGTCGGGTCCAGCCAGTGGCTCCAAGCTAAGAGCTAACTTGTTCTCCACCCCCAGGGAAGCACTCAGTGCCACCCCTTACAGCTGACCTAACAGGACCTAAGGTCCTTAGAGACACACCGGCTGGTATCATGGGGATGTGGGGGTGGCACTATGACACATGGCTGGCCAGACTTTTTAAAGCTGTGTGTGTGTGTGTGTGTGTGTGTGTGTGTCTGTTCATGTGTTCACATTTGTAAATGCAGATGTAAACGCATGTGCACATATGTGTGGATGCTTGTGGATGCCGGAGGACAACCTCTTGTGTCCTTCTCAAAAATACCACCTACCTGCTTTGGCCTGGAGCTCACCGATTAGGCTAACTTGGCTAACCAACAAGTCCCAGGAATCCTCCTGTCTCGACCTCTCTGGTGAGAGACTGCAAGCTCAGACCGCCGCACCCTGCATTTTTGTGTGTCTTCTGGGAGTCAAACTCAGGCCTCATGCTTGTGAGACAAGCACTTTACTGGCTGCATTTTCTTCTCAGTCCTGGGGGAGGGGCGGCGGTTGAGTGGATGTTGTTCTTGTTTTGTTTTGGCTCTGTGTGCTGAGATGCACAGACTGTGGGAAGGGTTCGGAAAGCATCGTACAGCAAGCACTACACAGGGAGGTACCAGGCAAGCGTAAGGGGCAGGTGAGGGTGGCACAGGTAGGAGCCTACCTTATGTTTCTAGGGCTAGAACAGGTGATCCCTGGCAAGTAGGACTGGCTGGCTTGAATATTTGTAGTAGGCTCTTGACTCCAGTAATTACCTGGAGGTATCCAGTATCTGGCTCTGGAAGGATTGAGCAGTGGTGTGGAGTATTGGAGCCCTGGACTGGAGGTTTGCACATAACAAACACTCCCAGACCAGCTCTTAGGAGTCTCCGAATGAGCTAGCTCAGGGCGGGCTGCCCCCTGGGGGCAGCCAGACTCACAGGCCAAAGCAACAGAAAATCAAAGGGGCCAGCGCAGCAGGGTGGGAGCCCAGTGGCCAGGATGCACTGACCTGGGGGCGTGGTCAACAGCAGGTCCCAGCTTTGTTTGCGGCTCAGCAACTCTCCATGCCTCTGTCTGCAACCCAAGCACAAACAGTCGCTAGGAGATCTGAGCACACGTAGCTGCTGGCAGCCCAACAGCAGCAGAAACTGCTCTGGTCCCTGGGTTCTTCTGTAGTTTCAGAGATGGATTTTCAGGGCCTGGCAGTTTTTTGGGGGGGAAGGGGGAGCTGTGTCTCTGGAGTCAGCAGTGGGATGAAGTGAGTGCTGCTGTTCTGAAGAGGGCCCTCGAGCAGCTCTGTCCACACTGACAAAGACCTTCCCTAGGCAATGGAAACATAAAGCCTTCCTGTAGAAGATGGGCAGTAGTCATGTGACCTTGGGCTGCCTGCTGGGCCTGTAGGGCTCTGAGACCAGAAAGGAAACCATAGAGGAAGACCTGCTTGAAGACTGGCCACCACCAGCTTGCTTTGCAGGTCACAACAGCACTCCCTCCAGCCTCAGTCTCCATTATGGCCAAGATTGACAGTCAGTTTGGCAGGATTTAGCCTAAAAGACAAACCTCAGGGCACGCCTGTGTGGGCATTCCTAGATGGGGTTAAATGAGGTAGAAAGGCTGCCCTAAATGTGTATAGCACTATGGCTGAAGAGACCGTGAGCTGAGCCCCAGCCTGCACCGCTCTGCTCCCTGCCGGCAGATGCAATGTGAGCAGCCGCAGGTCCAGCTCAGGTTGTCATGCCTCCCCGTGATGGTGGACCATACCTAAACTGGGAATTCCTTAAGATGCTTTTGCATTCTGTCACAACGATTAGAAAATCAGCTAATAAAATCACCCAGGAGACGGGTGCTTAAGGCCAGGGGCCATCGTGGGAACGGCCCCCCTCACAGGTGCCTAAAGACTGAAGCGCCACCTGGCAGGGCTCTCCAGGATTGGAGAAGATTTGCAAAGTGCCCCACAGTGACCATGCAAGCATGGGCACATGCTGGTGCCCACCATTCTGTCACAAAGTTCTCAACTTCCAGTGAAATTAGTGGGCTGGGCAGATGGCTCAGAGGTTAGGAGCACTGCCTGCTCTTCCAAAGATCCTGAGTTCAGTTCCCAGTAACCACATGGTGGCTCACAACCACCTGTAATGAGATCTGGTACCCTCTTCTGGATAGCAGGTATGTATACATGCAGGCAGAACACTGTATACATAATAAACAAATAAAAATTTTAAAAAAAGACTTCTAAAACTCAGTGAAACTAGCAAAGGCTGGGGTGTGCTCTGTCTTATAAATGTGGCATTGCAGCCACTTGGGTTTGAGCACACCCCTGGAAGAGGGGACATCATAGTGCAAATGTGACCTCTGAAGACTGACTCCTTCCCTACACCCATCTCACCACAATGAGCAGCCAGGACAGAGTGTGGAGAGGTCTCTGGCTTACATCATCTCCCCCCATTTCCTGAGCCCAGGGCTATAGAAGGCCCATCCTGGCTGCCTTGTCTGGTTGAACCTTAGTCAAGGTGAGCCTAAGGAAGGGTATTGCTCTGGCCAGGAGCAGGTCTTCCTGACTCCCATGGGCTGCTCTCTTCTCTTCCCAATTCAAACCTCTGTCCTCCACCCCAACCTGCACAAACGAATAACTCAAGGGTCTTGGAGATGGAGGAATTGCAGGACTAAGAGTGGGGGGAGCCCACCTAAAGGGAGATGGGCCTGGCTTACCAGCCCCAAGGTACCTCTTTTCTCTCCTCCTCGGGGCCTGGAGGAGTTGCGGGCTCCAAGTAGAAGTTTCTCTTGACTTTCATCTGCTGTCACAAGTGGGGTCTAGTTGTTTAAATTTAAACAACTCAGGTATGTTCCCTATGACCACTCTTTAGTGACCACACAAGGTAAGTTGAGGACCACGCCTAATCCTGGGCTGCCCCCACACCCTCACCCAGTCCCCAGAGCCTCTACACACAGCTTTCTCAGAACCCATTTTCAGCTTTCATTGCATAGGTCTCATCAACTGAGACAGAGTTCTGGGCCCCTTAGAGGAATGAATAGATGGATTTCTTTGGGGATTTATGTAGGAAATGAGATTTTTTTTCTCCCTGTCTCCCAAAAGGAGAAAGGCCACATCTAAATTATTGATACCAAAGCATGCTCATCTAAAAAGCAAAGCAAAACAAACAAACCAAAAGAAAACAGAAAGTGTTGGGTGGAAGTGGCACATGCCTTCCATCCCGACACTCGGGAGGTAGAGGCGGGGGAGAGAGCACTCCGAGTCTGAGGCCAGCCTGGTCTACAGAGTGAATTCCAGGAAGCCAGGACTACACAGAGAAACCCTGTATCAAACAAAAACAAATCCAGCAAAGCATGCTCATCTAAGACGCCTGCACACCCTGGTGGGATGTGCGCTGTAGGTGCTGTCTGCCGGCGCCGAGGCCGGCAGACTTGACCGTTTGTCTATTTCTTTATTTGTAGTGCTGGGGATTCAACCTAGAACCTCAGGCATGCTAAGAAAGCATTCTACCACTGAACTATATCCCAGACCCTGCCCTGAACATTCATTCACCCATACTTCCGTCTCCCCCAGTGAAGGTGTTCAGAGGTGTGTCTAAGCAGTGCCCATCCCAAGGTGAGAGATGAATAGACCCCACTTCCCAAAAAGCATCTCCCAGGAGATGCCAACTAGGACTCAAAGGCCTGTGACATAGAGGTGCATCCTAGCAGCGGCTGGGGACCTTGTCCTGGCTGCTCCTCCACATTGAAGAGAGGCATGTTTTTAAAGAAACAAAGGGGATGGAAGCCAAGATGTGCCCGCCAAGTAGAGACTGGACAGCTGCCCAGATGTGGCCAGCATTGAGCTGGTTTGGCTGAGTGTGGGAGAGAACATGGTTTGCAGAGCCCGGACAAGACACTGTGCATGGCTTTCCGTGTATGTGTCTGTCTTTCTGCTTGGGTTTGGCTTCTGTTGTCATAGCCTTCTGAAGCCGGTTGTCAGAAGTCAAAATCAGAACACTGGAAATACTGGATTCTAAAATCAGACTAGAGGGGTCTTTGGATGACAAATCTGAGCTGCTCCTCTTTTCTGAACTTGCTAGTTGCAAACGGAAAACGGGGAATGTGGCCAGTTAGCACATATACTGCCCCGCAGAGTAACTGAAGGCCCAGATGATCGTAGAGAGAAGAGTGGACACACAAAGGGCGTTGTTATTGCAAGGAAAGATTGTTTGGCTGTGAGGAGGGCAGCAGCACTGATTGACACCTGATGATGACATCATGATGCACCCTGAGGAGATCATGGGTAGTGACAGAAGCCAGACACAAAAGGACGAAGTCCAGATGATCCCAGTTGCAGGAGCGAGTCAGTCATTTTTCTCCCTCAAAGTACCTGACAGAAGCCACCTCGGGAAGAGAGGATGTTGGCTCATGGTTTCAGCAGGGACACAAACCAGCATGGCAGGGGTAGTGTGCACCCCAGATCCTCACACATGAGCAGAGAAGAGGCAGAGTCAGGATGAGAAGCAGGGCCGGGGCATAGCTTTCAAGGCTTGCTCTGGTGGTCGATGTCCACCAGCAGGAGGGGATAAAGGAGGAAGGGGATCTGGGCCCTATATCTCAGGCATTTCCTAACCTCACAAAACAATTCCAGCAGGCTGGACCACATGTTCAAACATATAAGCCCAAAGGGAGTGTGTCATCTTCAAGATATAATAAGTGGGGTCCTAGTGTCCCCAGATTCAAGGAGGCTCAGAGGGTTAAAGCTTATGGAGTCTGATCCCAGCACCCACGCTCTGAGAGGAGAGCTGAGTCCCACAAGTTATCCTCTGGTTTTCATGTGTGTGCAAGGGGCACACGCTGCCTGGTCGTGAATGTGTGTGCATGCACAGACACAATGAATAAATGTATAGGGTTAGAAATAGAAATAACAGAGGATAGAAAGCTGCCGGGAGCCAGGGGAGGAGAAGGGGATGCAACCGTTGATGGAGAGCAGGTTAAAAGATAGTTAAGTTGTAGAGATAGTGGTGATGGTTACACAAGGCTTCAAACACCCCGAAATGGGCAAGACACTAAACATTACATGTGTTATTCCATAATAAGAAAAAAGTCCATGACAGACTCCTCCAGGGAATTTTCCTAGGTCTCTTGGGTGGGGCTGGGTATGTCTGCTGTGATGTGCAGCCCCTGTTCCACAGGAAACAGCTCCTAGGAAGCTCCACATTATAGGGACTGTCGGGACACCTACGGGGAAGAATGGTAGGTGGCTGTCTGTGACAGATGGGCAGAAACTGGGTGGCCTAAATAGCAGAAATGTTTTATTTCCCAGTTCCAGATGCAGAAGGAAGGGCCTTCCTAGACTCTGCAGCCTCCCTCCCTCTCCGTTCACATCACCCCCCCCCCCCGCTCTGCCTCCGTCTTCCTGTCCGTGCAAGCCGGCCGGTGTCATCCCTTGTAAATCCATTAGAGTGGAGCTCACCCTGAGTCCATATGACCCCATCTTAACTAGTTACACCTACAGAGACCACAGTTCCAAATAAGGTTACAGTCTGAGGTTCTGGATCAACATGAATGTGTGAGGGACACTCGCCCTGCCCAGCACAGCTGTCTGGTATCCATCTCATCCACGTGTGGAAGGCCAAGGGAATGTCTGTGACTTGAAATGGCTCAATGCTGGAACTTGGTGGGGAAGGTTAGCATCCATGATCTAGATTAGAAACTGGCCCGCTCCAGCTGCAGACTACCCGACTGCCACTGTGACCAGTGAGCTCCCTTCTGTCACAGGTCTGTGCTCGGCTCAGTGGATAAGGAAAGGGAAGCAAGGTGCCAGTTGGCCTCATTGCTCCAGTAGAACCTCGTAGGCAGCAGGAGCAGTTGACAGTACTCAGCTCCTCCAGCCTATGCAGCAGCCGCTCGTGAAAGCACACAGGCCTTGCAGAGCCTGAGCGAGTGTCTGCAGATGCTCACAGTTGGGACAGCTCCGGTTGTCGCAAACAGAAAGGAGGCTGTGGGTTAGCGCTGGGGGCTGAGGTCACTCACATCCTAGGTTAGCCTCGGGTGGGAGCTGGAGCCAGTATTGATCAGGCTGAGTGCAGGGTCTGTTCCGAGGGAAGGCAGGCCTGCTCCCCACACACAAGCTGTGCTGCAGGCTCCGCATTAGCAAGGCACACGCAGAGCCAACAGCCTAGAGTGAGCCTGCTAGACAGGGGGAAGTCAAAGCTCACACCGGTTGTGGGACTTGGGCTGGACCAGCTTCACCTCTCTGAGCCTCATAGCTGTCGTTTGTAAACTGGAAATGATTCTAGCGCCCAACCCATAGTGCTTCCGTCAGTAGCGTAGCCCCAAATGGGCACGGTCCCTGGCCATGTTGAATGGCGTCCAGACAGTGCCGTTGCAGGTTCTGTTATTACAAGGTCCAGAGCAGTGTCCCAGACCTCAGGGCTCTAGGACCAAAGCTGAGGACCCGGAGGAACCTGGAGGGAGCTGGATGTGGAATTGGGGAGGGGCACTGGATTGTTGGACCCTGTCCAGGCTTCCTGAGAGAGGAATCTGGGCTGCTCAAACACAGAGCCTCCCCACTCTTTCCCTGCTGCCCGGGATTTCCCTAAGGGGCTCTCTCCTTATAGACCTATATGTAGAGGTGTGTTCAGACCTCAAAGCTGCCCCAGTGGCCTCTGGTGGCCAGAACCCTCAAAGCCTCCCCAAACCCCTGGCAATGGCACAAGGCCACAAATGGGGGCCCTCCCATCGCCTCCCACTCTACTCCCTGTCTGCCTCCCTCCCCTCCTCCCCTCTCTCTCCTCAACCCTCCCTTTCCTCCCCTTCCCTTCTGCTCTCCTCCCCCTCCCCTTTCCCACCAGCTCTTAGCTGTCTACAGGTGAATTTCCTTTCAGAAGAAAAATAAAACTGTCCTAAGTCAACGTGGTCCCCCACAATCACGATCACCACCCTCGGAAGTTGTATTTAAGCCACCCCCCACCCCGGTTAATTTTTTATTTATAAAACTGCACCCTTCACCTCCAGGTCCCCTCAGGGAGCAAGCAGAAATGGATCGTTTAATAAAATCCAAAGCACTACACAAGAAAGAGGGTTTGTAAGTACCTCCTGTGCCCTCCAGGAAGCTTGTTCTCCTCAAACAGCTCAGGATCATTAGGGTGAGGCCTGTTGAGCAGACACCCCCCCCCTCAACAAGCCCATGACAGTTAAGGCAGA
The DNA here is from genome assembly GCA_004026605.1 of Ondatra zibethicus. Taxonomy (NCBI): domain Eukaryota; kingdom Metazoa; phylum Chordata; class Mammalia; order Rodentia; family Cricetidae; genus Ondatra; species Ondatra zibethicus. The sequence continues at coordinate 32,196 of PVIU01016926.1, forward strand.
AGCTCCTTGGGCCCACATCCCGACAGGAAGGTCTCTTTGCTAACTGCAGTAACTCACAAGGTACCATGTAAATTTGCTCCGGTGCCATGCCAAGGCTCTACCAGAGGTGTAGAGACTGAGAGCTAAGGGTGAAGAGGAACTGGGGGGGGGTCAAATGGTGACCCCTCAGAGTCACACATGAAAGCCCTAACGGGGAAAATGAAGGCATCCCAAACATATGGGCCTCCACACATGCACCCTCCATCCACCAAGTGGGCACACAGTGGGAGGAAGAGAGGGCCAGTGCTGCAAAGCTAAGCAGCTAGAGACCTGTAAGTGGGCCTCCTCTGCATTGCAACTCGCAGGGATTTTTATCTGCCAGGTCATTTCATGTGATCACGCTGAAAATGGGTTTAGCTAATAGAGACCTGTTCTTTCATTCCGACAGTGGTGCAAGCAGGTCCCAGCTTAATTTCCAAAGACCAAAATGCTTGGCGGGTGAAAAGCTTTGGGAGGGCCGGAGGCTCTGTCCTTTGGGTTACATAGAGAGGCAAGGGCATGAATCTAGGGGAATTTCCGGGCAGGGTCCTGTGGGGACAGAGCTGGAGACTGGATGGGAGTGGAGAGGGGGCAGATGGAGGCATCTGCTCACCGGAAACACACGGGGAACTGACTCTGGCTCCAGAGGCAAACACTCACCTGCCTGGCCAGGCTTCCTTATTCACTCAGCAAATATCCACTCCCCCTCCCCTTCTACAGCAGCCTCCATGCCAGGCTATGGAGACACCAGAGCCTCTAAGGCATTACCTCTATGTGAGGGACATTCTCAATCCAGCAGGTGATGCAGATGAAAAGCCAAGGAACTCATTGAAGAGCCAGCCCTGGGAGCCTCCTGCCTGGCCAGGCTCCCCCAAGGAAAGCCGGATGTCTGTAGCCCCCAGATTGACCTAGATGCACCGGCAATGGACGAGACTCAGAAGCTTGCTTACTCTCTCTGTTGGTACTTGGTGGATAGTGTGCCCACAGCTGCCCTTGGAGAATCAATGGCTAGCCCGATGACCTGGACCAAATTCACTGAGGCAAAAATGACCAGAAATGCCAGTCTCGTGAGTCTCCACACAGTGGAACATCAGGAAGGTGGCATGGGATGAAGCCTTGGGTCTCTTGCTTCTCGGAATAAGAAGGGGGACAAGGAGGGGTGAGGTGACAGAATGAACTGTTAGAAAATGGACTACGCTGGGCACAGGGTCACATAAAGAGAGGAACCCACATTTATTCTAATCGTGCACAGCAAGACCCCAATCCAGGGTGACCTGTCCTCATGTGGCTCCCAGGTTAGATCTACATGGGACCAACTTCCTGCCTGTGCAGCATGGCCTCCAGGGAGACAAGGAAGATGCCGTGACTCTGGAGCCTTGGTAACAGGACAGAAGATAAACAGGCTCCAGGACCCAAGCTGCTCTAGTTGGTGGAAGCCTTCAGCTCCCCAGCCTCCCTGTTACCCCTTTAGACACATTACTCTCCAAACACAGAGGCTTTTAGGAGTTGGAGGTGAGTCCTGGACTCCAAGCCTCCCAATGTGGCCTGGGCTATTGTTATTGAGTCCAGATGCACATGCCAGGTAGCTGTCTTTGAAACATTTGACTTTGACTAAGTAAGAGCCATGCGACATGTCCGTCAGAGTCATGAGGAGTGACTCAGAACTGGAAAGTCAGAACCAGGAAGGTGGGACACTTTGCCGTGCTCATCTGTGCCAGTGCTGCCCAGAGACAGGGAATCCCAAGCCAGAGGAGCACCAAGGGATCAGACTCAGGTATAGGGGAACACTGGTAGAAGGAAAGGGGTACAGGGAAGGAGGGGGCCTGCACCCCCAGATTTACTGTCAGTTCTGTCCTCAGACACACCCCCAAGCAGAGAGGTGGGACCCTTCCCTTTCTCAAGATGTAGCCGCAGGCCTGGGTCTCTGGTGTGTGGGTTGGTGCTTCAGGGTTGGTGGGAATGGAACCAAATCGTACTGAGTTGGGAGGACAAGTCCCCTTATGAAGTCAGTCAGAGCTGGTACTTGCCCTCAAGCTGAAAGAGGCAGCAATTGGTGTAAGCCACTCACTCCATCCATCTTGTTTCAAAATGGCTCTCTTCGCCATGCCTTCCAATACACCTGCCCCTCTGAGTCGCGTAAATATGAAAACACTTCACGAGCCAAAGCAACCTTTGCTGTCTTACCTGGGTGGACCTCCTCAGCCACGGCCTTCCCAGTGCCTTGTTCAGCTGCCCCATCAGCCCACAGCCCTCCCTGCTGTGGCTCTTAGGTAGTTTGTTTATGAAACCGGCAGATGTTACCATGGAGATTCACAGACTCCAGTGGAGAGCCAGCCAAGTCCATTTTCATTCTTGCTTCTTCCCACCTTCGAAAGAGGGGCTACAGGGCTTGGGGGTGGGGCGTCAATTAGGACCTTGTTTTTTTTCATATGAGAAGTAGGAACGGTCTTGTATCTGTGGCTGCGGAGAGGGCTGGATGAGGCATGCCTATGCAGAATAAAGGCCCACAGCCATCTGCTCTTTGTGGCAATGTGGACAGAGATAATGATGATGGTTTTTCTAGAGCTCATGAAAGATGCCCAGTCTGACTTCCTTTCAGCCCAGGAACACTTTGCTTCATCTTGCTTCTGCTAAGTTTAAAAAGAAAGAATTCCACCTGTAGGGGCTGGAGAGCTGACTTGGCAGTCAGGAATACAGGCTGCTTTTCAATGTTTTTATTTTTATTTCTTTTCTTTTATGCATATGAGCGTTTTGCCTGTGTGGATATATGTGTACCACTCATGGGCCTTGAACGGCAGAAGGTCAGAAGAGGATGCCAGATGCCCTGGAACTGGAGTGGTGGATGCTTGTGAGCCACCATGTGGGCGCTGGGAACTGACCTAGGGCCAATGGAAGGGCAGAGCAATCCCTCTGGCCCCAAGTACTTCCTTCTTTTGCAGCGGATCAGGGTTCTGTTCCCAGCAGCCACACCACGTTGCCTACAACAGCCTGGAACTCCAGGTCAGATCTGACGCCCTCTTCTGGCTTTCAAGGACTTTGCACACATGTGGTGCACGGCAGAGAAGCAGACAAAACACCAATATACATAAATTAAAAACAAAAAACCTCACTCATAAATAGGTTTTGGGAGAAAACGGGACCATTCTAGAAGCAGGCAGTGGAGATAGCAGCGTAGCACTGTGGGCGCTCTGACCTGTGCGTTGCCAAGTAATGAGATGGCAGCGGCTGTTGTGTATCCACGATGCTGGTCAAAAGGGTTCCAAAACTGTGTGCACAGAGAATCCGGAGACTTCGCTAAAATAAACAAAATGAATAGACATTTAACTGCAGAGTAAACCCAGTGTGCTCTTGCAGATACATAAACATGCACACACCCATACACACACACATACATATACTCATATATACACATACACATATATACACACACACACATGCACACTCCCACACACTCATTTTGTTTCTAAGTTCCCATGTGGTCTCCTGAGATGCTAGAATTAGGGACCAGCACAGGGTGCGGCACCCTCAGTCCTTGAATTCCCTCTGTGCATTCTCTAGCTACAGGTCCATGTGTGGCAGGGTGAATGATCATAGTCCCGGCTGGTCTGTCTTCAGTTCACTCCTGCGGATGGAAGCTACCAGAGCTTGTACCTAATTTCAAACAGCACACAACAGCTGCTTCTGGATCGTGGGTGTGGCCATGATAGCTGCCTTTCCTTTAATAAGTATTAGAATTAATTTGCATAAGATGAACGCACAGTGACCACCCTCTTTGGTGACTCACACAAGTTGCCTCACAGTGGAAGGCTGAACTGAGACTCCACATCCTGTTTAAACATCCACAGAGTGGACATTTGTGGATGTACTCTGGATGACTTAAGGCTTGGGGGGCAAAAAAGAAAAGGATAAACAGAAACAACCCAAAGTCACAGGAGACATAAGTTTGGGACATGCAGGTGAAGCCCCGGGTTCTGTGTCCCTCCATCTTTGCATGTTAGATGATGCCTTAACTTCCTGCCAAGCATGGAATGCAGTGGAACCCTCCTCACTGGGGCAGCTGCCTCCTCCCTGAGAGGGTGCTTCTGCCTCCCTCTCCCCAGAGCCAGCAGCACTGGGCTCCAGATGCACGAGGGCCAGGCTGATTGCGATTCTCTCTGCTTTCTCCTTCCCTTTTCTTAGAGAGCCCAGAGCGCCTCGGGGAAAATTGGCAGAATAAAAGGTATAAAGACTTTCTCTTTTCTTCGTGAATGGTTTTTGACAGATATGAGCATGTTGAACATCTCACGAGCTGCTGGTGGTGAGCGCCAGGAATTGCTGGGGTTTCCCACTCGCTGGTGGGAGGGGAAGATTGGAGAACGGTGGGAAAATTTGACATTTCCTCTCTCATCCCCTAGCAGATTAGGTTTGAATTTTGTGAGGTAGGAGGCTCAAGGGCAGAGAAGCCTAAAATGCAGGACAATGGTCCAAGGATCCTGTTCTTAGGCAACTCCAACCTGCCCAAGAAATAGCATTAATTCCTTCCTAGTTCCGCCCCTCACTCTCTCCCCGCCCTTGGCAGTCTTGTGCCCTCCCAGTTACTCAGTGAGTGTCCTCCCATCCCTGGGGCAGCGTGGTCTTAGATCGGCCAGTGTGGTCTAACTCCTATCCCTGGCCTAGTCTCTTGGAGGTGGGAGCTATGGAAACCTGAGGCTGGACACTGCTGGAGGCTGCCTGTCACTTGGTTATCTTCTTGGCTTGTTCTCCACCCACACCTCCACCCACAGCTCCGCCCACAACTCCACCCAAAGTAAGTTTTACTCGACGTGAGGGAGGGGTACCATCCAAAGAATGGAGATTTGTTGTAACAAAATTAGGAGCTTAGGACTTTGCAGCCCTCAGCCTGATGGCAGGGCTTCCTGCTGAGAAGCTCCTGGGTCTGTGGTTGGGTCTGAGCCTGTGGTACCGCTGCTTACAAGAACACCTGATGCTGGACAATTTAAAAGGAGAGCAGATAGAGATGGAATGTAGCTCAATAGGGAGAGCGCTTGCTTTCCTGGGATGCACATGCTGTGGGTTTCATCCCTAACCTCATAGGTCCACACCTGTGATCTTAGCACTTAGGGATGGAGCCAGGAGGATCAGAACTACAAGGTCATCCTCTGCTTCTTAGTGTGTCTGAAGCTAAACTGGGCTACATGAGGCCCTCTCTCACAAAAGGGGGAGGGGCTAGAGAGATGGCTTGATAGCTCAGAGCACATGTTGCTCTTGTCCAAGACCCAGGTTCAGTTCCCAACATGCATGTGGTAAGCCATAATTGTATGCAAATCTGGATCCAGGAGAGCCAGAGCCCTCTACTGGCCTCCACCGGCACCGGGCACACATGCGACGCACATACATACACACAAGCAAACACTCACGCACATAAAATAAAAATAAATAAATCTTCTTTCTTTAAGAGACAAACCTAGTAGTTCACAGTTCTGGTGGCCACCCGACATTGAGCCCATTTCTGCCGTGTTAACATGTCAAAAGGCTAGAGGGACAAGGAGGCAACTCGACCCTTTATTTGGGTGTGTTTGTATGTATTATACACATGTATGCATGTGTACATGCAAGCCCATACCCCTGAGGCAGGAGGTGGAAGCCAGCATCTTGGACGGCCATTCTCTTTATTTCTTGAGATAGTCTCACTAAACCCTGTGCTCACCGATTGGCTAGACTGGCTGGCCGCCGTGCTCTAGCACGTGGATTAGCGTCACCTGCCACCACACCAGGTCCCCCTGTTTGTGCAGCCGCTCACTTATCCACTGAGCCGTCTCTCCCGCCTTTCATAGTGGGGAGGCGGGGCCTTTGTGATCTAATCACTTCTTGACCTTGCTCCTATAACAGCTAGTTTCCACACGAGGGGGCATTCAAGCTCAGCAGATGGCATGTGGCAGGGGCCTCCGATGTTTTCTGTAAGTCAGAATCAAAAGTGGTTCCATCAGGTTGAAAACTTGTAATGTCTTTGGTGCTGTGCTTGCTCCAAGATGTCGCTGGTTCCCAAAGCAGTCCTGCCCCATGGAGGGGAAGTCCCATGTGGAAGCTGGCCTGCACCCAGCCACACAGGCTGTCTGTGGAGTGGACTGCTAGGGCTCTTAACAATGAACCATCTCTCCAGCCCCAATTTTGTTGAGCTTTTTTAGGAGACCAAGTATAGAATTTTGTCAAATTCTCCCCTGTGCCTACACAGGCTTCTTTCTTGGCTTATTAACTCAGTGAATTCCATAAGCTGACTTTCAAACCTTAGTGTGTGTTTATTTTAAATCATTATTTTATTGTCTTTATTTTTAGTTATTCTTTGTTTCCTTGCTGCCTTAGTCAGGGTTTCTATCGCTGTGAAGACACACCACGACTACAGCAACTCTTATTAGGGAAAACATTTAACTGGGCGGCTCACAGTTTCAGAGGTTTAGTGCATTTTTATCATGGTGGGACATGGCAGCGTGCAGGCAGACACGGAGCTGGGACTGGAGAAGGAGCAGCATCTTGATCTTCCAGGCAACAGGAAGTGGTCTGAGCTAGGTGTAGCTTGAACATAGACAGTCACATATTCATATTCTGGGTGGTCTTGGTGTGGACCCATGCTTCCTCTGCTGTTGTTCCCCTTCTAGGACTTGCTGTGAGAAAGTCTTGTTGAATGTGCGAAAACACCTTCGTTTTATCTTTTGTAGCTAAGTACAGCATTCAAGGCTGTGGCTCTAGGCTGCCACTGGGCCTTCTGTTGGCTGAAGTACCCGTGTACTGCGATCTTGCTGTTCCCTCAGTACACAGTGTTTCTCTTTTCTCTGGCTACTTTTAAAAAATATCATTTAATGTATATGTGTATGTATATGAGCATATGCCATGTATATTCAAGTGCCTTCAGATGCCAGGAGAGGGTGTTGGATCCCCTGGAGTGCTGACCAATGTGGGTGCTGGGAACTGGTCTGCCCCTCCCTCTGTAAGAACAGCAAGTGATCTTAGCCACCTTGCCATCTCTCCAACCCTAAACGATTTTAATGACGTTTGTTTGTTCGTTTGTTTTTGTGAGGTAGAGGTGGCACCATAGCTTGCTTGTATGTGGAAGTCAGAGGTCAACTGTGGGAACTGGTTCACAACTTCCACCGGGTAGGTCCTGGGAATTGAACTCAGGTAGTTAGGTTTAGCAGCAAGCACCCTTACCCACTGAGCCACCTCACTGCCCATCCCCTGTAGTTTAAAGGGATCTAATTGTGACTTAAGTTTTTTTCTCCCTGTTTCCTGAGCTTTCGTTTGTGAAGCTTCTTGGGTTTATGACTTTGGATTTCTTTAACTCTATTTGTTAGTAGGGTGTGTGGAGATGGTGGTAGGGACCTACACGCCACGACTCTGTGTGGTCAAAGGGCCCTGTGACATCTGTTCTCTTCTCCTTCCTTGGCTCCAGGGACTGAGTTCAGGTTGCCAGGCAGGCCTAGCAAGCCCTTGATCTCGGCCATCTCAACAGCCCCGCATTTGCATTTTTTGTTACATTTGCAAACATTTTCACCATTTTCTCTCAAACATCCTTTCTATTCTCTGGCCCTCTCAGAGACGCACAAAAGGATGTGTGCTGGGCAGCTTGAAACTGCCCCTGCCCAGTTGACTCCACTTGACTTTTTATGTTCTTTTTTTTTCTATATTGTTTTTTTAGAATTTTATATATAAGCACCATATTTACATCATGTCTCTCCTCCCACCACTTCCTCCCATGACCCCAACTCCCTCTCAAATGCACGACCTCTTATTCTTTTATTGCTATTGCTACACACACACACACACACACACACACACACACAAGTATATAAATACAACCTGCTGAGTCCACTTACTGTTACTTGTGTGTATATGTGTTTAGGGCCGACCTAATTGGTAAACAATTAGGGAACTTGTCCCTGGGGAAAACTGGTTTCCTCTCTCTCTCTCCCTCTCTCTCCCTCTCTCTCCCTCAGCAGTCACTAATTATGTGTAGCTCTTCTTCTAGCGGTGGGGATCTTTAGAGACCTCCTCCATCCACTTTGGCTTGCCAGCCGATGGTATCGTTGTGCGGGTCTTGTTTAGGTGACCATGTTATTGAGATTTCATGATGCAGTTTTCCTATCCCAAGGCTCTGTCTGGGTGCAGGCACCCTGGTCCTCTGGTTCTTACACTCTTTCTACCCCCTTCAGTGGTGTTCCCTGAGCCTCAGGTGTGAGGACTGTGCTGTAGACAGATCCGCTAGAGCTGGGCAGCCCACAGCCAGCTGTTCTCGGTGTAGGGACCAGTTTGGATTTCTGCGATGGTCTCCATCTGCTGAAAGAGAGGCTGCTCTTAGCTCATTCCCCCTTCTGTCTCGCTCTGTGCCGACACTCTTCCTCCGCTCCACAGTGTCTCGCTGCCGTTAGTCCAATCCAGGATATTTTTTTCCCTCTCAGATAGTTTGTAGAGCTACAGTTGAAGTAACTGTGGGTTTTTGTTTTTTAATAACTTCTTCACCCAATTAACTTTCAAGAATGTGGAATTCAGTGTATAATACCTGTTTTAAGATCTTTATCAGCTAATATGTCAGTCCCAGGCTCCCCTCATCTCTGGGGTTGGTTCTCTGCCTCTTTTCACACCTGGTAACATTTTAAATATATCTTATTTTACGTATGTGGGGGGGGTGATTTGCCTGCATGTGTGTCTGTGCACCACATATCTGCCTGCTACACATGGGATCCAGAAGATGGTTTCAGATCCCCGAGAACAGAGTTCCAGATGGTTGGGAGTTGTCATGTGGGTGCTGGAAGTCAAACATAGGTCCTCTGGAAGAGCACCCAGGACTCTTAACTGCTGAGCCATCCGTCCATCCCTGTGCCTGTCCATTTTTTATTGGATGTTGAGTGTTATCAGGTTTATATCATTGGCAGATGGGTATAAAGAATTCAGTGCTGCCTCCTGAGCCCTGGCAGCGTATTCCTGTACGTATCCCCAAGCCTCACTCTGGGTGCAATTAAGTTACTAGGAGATGACTTGCCCCGTGACCCTGGCAGTTTTTATTTCCAGATTGTCAGTGGTTCTGAGCTGATTCTTGGTCTAGTCATTCCTGCGACTGGGACCTCGGGGACTATAAAGTATTTTATCTCCCAGCCGATTGCTCCCAGCCCCACATGAAGGCTGGGCGCTCTCAGGTGATTCTCACCTCAGTCATGGGGAGCCTTGGTTGGGCGCTGGATGGAGCCTGTCTGTGGGGTTCCCCCGCTGGCCAGCACTGTCCTTGCCAGGGTCCTGTCCTACAACTTTAGGCACCTTGATGCCTAGCTCACAGCTCTGCTTGCTCAACCCAGGTGCTGGGCTCTACCCAGGGACCCTGCACCATGGCCTGAAAACTTTCTCAGGACAATGGGGATCCCAGCTCTCCCCTCCTTGGTCTCCTGACTCTCAATCTCACCTTTTACTGTTGAAGACCATTCTTTGGTTGATTATTGGTTTATGCAGAAGGCTGCACGCATCCTTGATTCTTCACCTTGCCTAGAAATGGCAGGTTTTCTTCTTACTCTTGGATACACCCATAAAGTGATTGTGTGGCCTTTCAGAGGGTGCATACGTACGCATGTACATGTACACAGAAACAGGGATGACAGACATGTGCCTGTCCTGGTCCCCATGTCCCCTAGAGTGAGAAGAGTAAGGGTGTCTGAAAAGACAGGCCATGTGACTGTCAGAAGCACTTGGGGGTTTGGAACTTGAGGTCCCAGTGTGGAGCTTGGGGTCCCAACATGGAAGCCAACACCTACATCTTCTTCGCCATGAGCGTAGAAACGGAACACTGCAGCATCAGGGCACAGAAGTTGCAAGGACCTTGCAAAGGGCAGGGCATGTAATGTCTTGTTGGGAGAATCTATGAAAGAGGAAAGAGAAGAGAGACTGGTGAATGCTAGGGTCAGCGACCCCAGACCGCCATAAGCATCCTTGAGTAGGCTGTGCTGAGAGCTGAGCATCCAGCCTTCCCAACACAGTCCCCACACTGGCCTCATCTGAGCCAGATAAGGGTGAAGCCTCCCTCTTAACGTTCTCTGGACACAGCATTGCCAGCCAACAAGGGGCTTGGAGTCAGCCCAGAGACACCCTGCCTATACTTCTTTTCATGCCAAGCATGTCCCTGAGCAATGGTGATTGTGGACTTCTTGGCTTGGGTTTCTGCACCCTGCCACATAGAAGGAACTGGTGGACCAGAAGGATTCGGGAGGGGGGAAGGGTCAGCTTTCCTGCCCATTCTGGCCCTTTCCCCTTGGAGATATAACTCTACTGTCCAGGCTGTTGGCTGTCCACTTTGGAGGTGGAAGTCTTGGAAGTCTGCTAGTTGGAATCATATCAGATGTCCTGATATCTGAGCTAGGTGTGTGGGGAGGCGGGAGGAGTTCTAGTGAGTGATCTCCAAATACATGGGTGGCAAAGGGTTAACTCCAACTCTGACTGTGCCTGGCCCAAGCTCCCCACCCACATCTTGCCATATCAGGGGTACACTTTGGGTGTTTCAGGCTGGAAAATCAGCTCCCAGCTCTGTAGTTCTGCACCACAGAACATGGAGAAGGTCCCTTCTCCTCTCTCTCTCTCTCTCTCCCCTCTCTCTCTCTCTATCTATCTATCTTATCTATCATATCACACACACACACACACACACACACACACACACACACACACATACACACCACTTCCGAGGAAGGAGCAGAGCTGTAACGTGAGAATCAAGATTGGGGGATAACAGGAGGATACGACTGTACAGATGTGTAGAGGGCTGGAAACCCAGCCTGTGTTTTCCCCGGAGTATTAATTACAGTTGGAATCTAAGCTTGTCAGGGCGTGCTCTGCTCAGGCAGAGTAATTGATAACGGTCGGGAGCTGTGGGTGGGTCACGGTGCAGGAGCAGGACACCAGGACACCACGCTTGCAGCTGCCCGCCTGCTCCATGGAGGGAAAGGCAGGAAGCTGTGAGCCCCTGCCAGCCTGGCTACCCCATCACCATGCCTCCTGCTCATACAGCCTTCAGTGAGATGCTGTTCCTGGGAGGTCTGCAAAGCGGGCACCGTCCTCCAGCCAGTGACTGGGGCAACAGAGTGCCCACTCACACTGGTCAGCACGGTTGTGTGTCTTAGGGTTTCCCTGGTGGTGATGTCACCATTTGTGGGGGTCAAACCAATCTCAGCCCCACACCTGAGTCCTCTCTCTCATGAACATCGCAGGACGCAGTCAGGGGCTGCCTGCTGCTTTCCCCTCTGCGCTGCTGCCCCTACATCCTAGACCGGCGGTGGACAGCTTCA